>OLKM01001262.1:128943-152729 GCA_900291075.1 Melanogrammus aeglefinus | reverse complement strand
AAGCATGACTGGTGAGGGTCAAGCAGGTTGTTAGATGAGAGATAGGAGGACAGTTGGTTAGCAATGGCACGTTCCAGTGTTTTAAAGAGGAATTAAAGAAGAGATACCGGTCTGTAGTTCTGGATGTCGGTGGTATTAAGAGTTGGTTTTTTGAGGAGAGGCATCAGTTATTAGAACTGATTGCGATGGTTGAACATAAGGGAGAATTTATCAGTTTGTGTTTATAATTTTAAGCTATAATGTATCGTAATGCAAACATTAGAATGGGTGTTAAGTTCGCCTATTAGTGCTTGCTGCAAGTTCACTGTAGTCTATCAATTAAATGGGCAGCCATTGTTGTGACGTGAACTCGGAGGCTCGGGTTGCTCTACTTCCTCATGAATTTCCTAGGGAAATCTCCGACTTAACAGAGGGTTCAAGGCTATTTCCTCCAATCGTAAGGTCCCATCCTCCAAAATTCCCGGAAACTCAGACTGTTTTGAAGGCACCAGAAACATGGACCTATAATGACGCAGTATTCACGCCAGGAAGTGACGTACCGACTCCTCCCATATATAATTGCCCCCATGATTGGCGCTGTCACACCAAAATGGGGGGCGAAGATTGTACTGCCGACGTAATCCGCGTTCGAACCTTTACGCCATCTTTCAACGTGGTTGTCCGTTGCAGGGCAGGTTTTAAAAATAATTTGCTCTCACAACGTGGTTGTCCGTTGCAGGGCAGGTTTTAAAAATAATTTGCTCTCATAACCCCCCCCCCCCCCTCGAGATTGATAGGTCGAATGACAGCATAGTACAGTTGGCTGAGTGGGAGATGGATGGGGAGGTAGAATTTCTGAGGCTGCATAGAATGGACAGTTTATCTGTAGTTTATTTGTCAGAGAGTGTTTCCAGATATACGTTGTAGGAATGTGATTCAGTGTGGAGCTGGACACCCCAAAGCCAATCATCATCACCCATGATCCGGTCCAGGCTTACGCCTCACAAATACACAAATGCACAAATAGCGCATTTGTTTGTGAGCAGCTGGTCTAGCTTTATAGGGGTCATCCCTATGTTCCCCAGGTCCTATGTTCCCCAGGTTCTATGTTCTTCGCTCGGGGAACATAGGACGAAATAATACAGATAACACTTGTTTTTACTTTATATTTGTATTGTATTGAATTTAGCTAGTAAACTCAGTGTTTAAATGGTGTCATAGTCTAGCTTGCTTGTGTTAATACGCTCAGTTTACTAGCTAAATGCGATTAAACAATTAAACGCAATACAAACATAAAGTTAGCAATGCTAATAAATGTCATTTGTAAAATAAGTTTTACACATGATTCATTCTACAACAGTTTTTTTACATTTGCTCCCCTCTATGCGAGCTAAAATGACATATCAGTAAAATGTACACATTTCCCATTAATTCAGGATGTTTCCTAGCAATGGAAATTATCAGAATGTATTCAGGACAAAGGGCGGTGAAAATAGTATTGTTTGTGTCTCACTTTACCCCATCTCACGGGTAAACTGAGACAGATCAGCGAAATCAAGGGGGTAAAGTGAATCAGCTGGGGGTAAACCGATCCACTTACTTTATCCACTCTGAAACTACCATAACAACACATGTTGTAACAGTCAGAATCCTGACAGCTAGCTTGACAACCACACATTCCAGAACTAATTTCAGACTAGTAACAGAATCATGGGGATTGGTCAATTAAGCACTTGTTTTTTCTAAACACTTGAAAGTAACTCTGAACAAAATCAAATGCAACATAGTATAATTCAACATGTTTTAATTAACATTCAAATGACAGATAGAACCAGATAGATTAGAACACAGTCAGGGGGTCAGAACACACAAAAGAAACAGCTAGAACAGCCTGGGACTCAGAACACAGGACTAGATCCACCTGGATTAGAACATCAGCCTACTGTTTGGATGTGCTTCATGAGTTAACTCAAAGTACACTACTCTACATTCCAGCCCTGAAGGTTACAGGGAAAGATGAGAGTTGCTCTCTCCGTGTGGTTCCTCCAGGCCTTTTAGGTTGAGGCAGCTTCTTCACCACATCACTTTCATGAACATGTCCACATCATTTTCCTTTATAGCAAACGTGGGTCTCTCCCAATCTTTCGTGTTTCCCTTGATTCTTCTGAGAAATTGTGCAAGTATTTCGTCATCCTCAACTTTCTCAACCATGCAAATGTGACGGACGCTCCTGTGCTTGGTTGCAAAGTTAACTATGACAAAGTCACCCACGGACAGATCTGTGTTTCCTTCGTCAGACACATCATGAAGTGGGACAGGGACAACACTCCCAGAGCTGCTAACAACGGTTTTCTTTTTGGTCGCTTTCTTTTTCGGTTTTCCCTTTCCTTTGCTATTTTGCTTTTTCCCTGCCAGTTTCTTTTGACTTTCTTTATGAGCCTTTTCAATTGCCTGCTTCTCAGGAGTATCAGTTATCATGGCTGTCTTCACACGCTTTCGTTTGGTTTGTGTTCTGGGAGAACATTTGGGAAGTGGTACGATTTCGCGAGGGGACACATATCCAGGTCGGCTGGGAACACGTGGCACATCCATGTGGACCATCTGCAGTGTGTGGACCATCCGGATCATCTGCAGTGGCAGGCTGCAGCTCAGGGTTTGGCCGTTCTGACACCATGGATGGTGCAAACGCTCCATCAGGGAAAATTTCTCGGTTATATGGGAAAATCCCAGTGGATCTAAATCCAGAAGTGATGTTGCGTGGTTCACTGCTGACATGAAGACCTCATTCACAAGTCCTGCAATCTGGTAGATGGAGACTGTTTTGCCAGGGTTAGACGTCATCCACCCATCAAGAGCTTGGCTGTATTGGGTCTTGAACAGGCCATGCACGGTCACGACGAGAGGCTGCATGCGATGGGATGTGTGGGGAGGGAGGGTAAGCAGAACAATAACGTTGCTCTTGGCTATTTCTACTGCTTTGAGGGAGATGTGGGCCTTATGATTATCCAGGATAAGCAGCATGGGACGGTCAGGGGAGCAGTTAGTGTGCTGTATCATGTGATCAAGGAACTCAGGCCAGGTGTCTTCATTCATCCATCCCGTTTTGGTGGAGGTTCCTTTGGCTCCTGGAGGTGCTCCTATCATGAAGCAGTCCTTAAACTTAACTCTGGGGTCATACAAGCGCTAAGCTTGTGTGAATCAACCTACAAAATAACTAAATTTACTAACCAACAGTTATGTTCTGATGAAAAGAGCATCAACATGGCTGTTCAAAAAACAACATTTTCTACAAGGCGGCTAAAAAGGCTGACCTGAGAAAAAAGAAAGGAGTAACCATTAAAAAAAAATTAAAATGGTTTGACACAGAATGTAAAAGAATCAGGAAAGAACTGAGACCCTCGAAACACAGATCTAAGAATGCAATATTTTACCTCCCTTAAAACATACAAAGAAACTATCAAAAGAAAAAAAACACTATAACAGCAAAGTTCTTCATGAAATCGAAGAATCCATCAATAAAAATGAGTTCTGGAGTATGTGGAACAATTTGAGCATAAAAGAACCAAAAGAAATACCAATACAAAACGGAAATATTTGGAAAGAGCATTGCAAAAAGCTTTACAGGGAAATAAATGTAACAGGAAAAAAGATATTTAAAGACAATCAAAATCCATTTGACTTCCCCATCTCAAGTGAAGAACTGACAGAAAAACTTAAATCATTAATGTCCCATAAGGCCTGTGGGCCTGACAACATCAGGAGTGAGATGCTTAAACATAGCACACCTGCAATGCAGAATGCAATACTGAAATTGTTCAACCTTTTTCTATATTCTGGCTGTTTTCCTGACATCTGGAATCCAGGAATTATTACCCCAATTCATAAAAGTGGAAACAAATTGGATCCTATCCTACAGAGGTATATGTGTGAACAGTAATCTGGGGAAGGTTTTTAATAGCATTTTAAATGGGAGAATTCAAACATCCTTAACAAACACAATACCCTGTGTAGAAACCAAATCATCTTTCTTCCAGGCCACCATACTACAGATCCCATTTACACCCTACACACTCTAATCAACAAACATGTAAAAAATATGAAAAATGGAAAAATATTTGCCTGCTTTGTCGACTTTAAAAAAGCATTTGACTCTATTTGGCACACAGGATGAAATTACAAACCAGTAGAGAGTGGTGTAGGGGGTTAAGTGTTCGATATGATCAAGTCAATGTACTCAAATAATAAATGCAGTGTAAAAGTTGGCACAAAACAAACAGAGTTTTTCACACAGAAACGGGGGGTGAGACAGGGCTGCAGCCTGAGTCCAACATCTACATAAATGAGTTAGCAGTGCAGTTGGAACAGTCTGCAGCTCCAGGACTCAACCTTCAAAGCACAGAGCTAAAATTCCTCCTATTTGCAGCTGATCTGGTTCTCCTGTCACCCTCCGAATAGGGCCTACAGCAGCACCTGGACCTGCTAGCAAAATTCTGCCAGAACTGGGCCCTGACAGTAAACCAAAATTATGATTTTACAAAAGAAGCCCAGATGTCAGGAAAACAAATACATGCTCAGGGAGCACCGTCCTAGAACACACAATGAAATATGCCTACCTTGGTCTGGATATTACTGCATCTGGAAGTTTCAGCATGGCACTCAAAGAAAAAGCCCTTAGAGCCCTTTATGCTATAAAATCTAAATTTTACAACATAAACATACCGATCCCAATCTGGTGCAAATTAATTCACAGTATAATACAGCCTATCGCGTTATATGCTGAATTCTGCTGATCCATATTGAAAGTCAAAACAAAAAAACCAAGCAACGCATGTAGGGCAGAATAAAGTCGTTATCCATTGGCTATACCTATCCAAAAACTAGCACTAAAACTTCTGGATGCACTTAAAATTTAGTCCCAAGAATACACTTCATTTTGAAGCACAAGAAACCCAGGAAGTGAACCGTGACAAGAGTCCCTTGTGCCAGCTGGTGCTGAAGCTAACTAACACACATCAAGCTCAGTCCAGCACTGCTTCCCAGACACCAATTAGAGTCAACAAAAAAATTAATCAAGCAAAACTAAAACGACTATTTAGAACATTGGACAAACCAAACCTCAAACCCAAGTAGAATGAATTCCAATCTGATCCTAAACAAAAAATTATGAATTGGCAGACTATCTCCTCTCTGTCAGAGATGTGAAGCAGAAACAAATCCTAGACACAGAAAGACCTGGCCGCCGAGGGAACACAGAATGTGTGGTCACTGTCAGGCAGAGAAGGTTAAGATAGAGGAGCACTTCATTTTACACTGTAATAAATATGACATTTTAAGACAGATATACTTCACCAAATTACAAATCTATATTCCAGATTTTTCAGACATGGAAAATATGGAAAAAATTGCAATGTTTTTTGGTGAAGGTCCTTCTGCTGCCCTGGCAGCACAATATGTCCTGAAATGTCATAACCAAAGAGAATCAGTCTGACTCTTTATTTACTTTACTATTGTTGTTGTTATTGTTGTTATTGTTATTATTGTTCTTCTTCTTGTTATAATTATTATCTGATATTTGTACAATTATTCTTGTGTAACTTGAATATGCTTTGGCAATACTGTATTCAAATACTGTCATGCTAATAAAGCACTTTGAATTTGAAAGAGAGAGAGAGAGAGAGAGAGAGAGAGAGAGAGAGAGAGAGAGAGAGAGAGAAGAGAGCAAGAGAGAGAGAGAGAGAGAGAGAGAGAGAGAGAGAGAGAGAGAGAGAGAGAGAGAGAGAGAGAGAGAGAGGAGACGGGAACGGAGAAAGCATGGGAGTTTGTGGTTAGGAAGGAGGGTTACCACACATGGTTCCTTGGCCTCTATACGACCAGTGGATGCCAGCCCTGCATTACTTTGCTCCTGCCAAACAAGACCACATCACAGTCCTAAACTATGTCCGAGCATCGGGCCTGGGCTCCACTATTACTATGGCTGCCATGGTAACTATAGCTATTGCTGGTGCATCACACACCATTGACCCCAGAGCTCTCAGCTGTTTACAGTTTTTTCAATCGCTTGAACACATTTTGCAAAACCTGGCTCATTTTGTCAAAACTCAACACACAACACTGAGAAATATACCATTCACATCAAATTGAAACTCTTCTATCGAAACCAAACAATCCTTTGTCAAATTATCACTCTGATGACAAAATGATACTTGTATCATATGAATACACTTTCAGTCAGCAGCAACACACTAGTCTACTTCATATAAAACATTGCAGTCTTCCATATCACTGTTTTGACAGTTTTTTTCAATTAGTTGAACACATCTTGCAAAACTTGGCTCACTGTGTCAAAACACACAAGCAAATACAGTTTTTTTCAATTGCTTGAGCACTATAGACACATGCTTAGACCAAAGTAACACAACTCAAAGTTTTTGTTTCTATACCTTAAACACATGTAACAATTCCTTAAACAAAAGCACTGCTTTGCACTTTAGTTGCTATTCTGCAACACACTTGCTCCTTTCTGCAACACACTTGCTCCTGCACACTACACACTATTTCAAACGTAAGACACTTAGTTCAAAATGACATCTCACTATATCATTGGGAAAACAACTATTCAAAATACTAAACACATTGGGTAATTGAAAATACTTAAATACACACCTCAAAACACTTACTTACAAAACGGAACAATTATCAGCCAGCTACTAAAAGGCCAAAGGGCAATTGTGCACATCCCGGGGCAGCGCGGGGGAAATATATCTTTGTGTCCCGCCATAAGCCTTCAAGGGTAACTGCACCATTATGCAAAAAAAGGTCCCTACAATGGCCAACATATCATCACACTTCTAAATGCCCTTCATGATGCAGCTGAGCAGGACAGATCAGAGCAGCCCAGGTTTGTTGTTGTCTTCGATAATGTTCATTTCCATCGGGCTGTTTTGGTCCGGAACTGGTACGGCAAACATAAAAAATGTGAAGTCGTATACTCGCCATTTCTACACCCTATAGAAGGTTTTTTTTCTGGCTTGAGGATGTAGTGTATATGAACGCCAACCACATGCCCGCATGCCTCTTCTGCAGGCAATGGAACAGGCCTGCGGAGACATTGAGGTAAGGTCAATCCATGGATGGATTCGGCACACGATTCGAGGACCCATAAGCCCACCCACACACAATTGCCGTGTTTTTCTGTGTTTACTGTATTTACAGTACAGTTGTGTATTTTTGGTAAATGTTTGTTATATTTTAGCTTGAACTGAATTTATTGAACTTTAAAGTACTGTGTTGCAATGTACAGTATTCAGTAATAGATTTTTTGGTTGTGAAAACGTGCCCTCTGTTGAACTAAATAAAAAAAAATTAACATGAAAGACTGCAGTGTTTTATATAAAGTAGACCAGTGTGTTGCTGCTGATCTGAAAGTGTATTTATATGATGCAAGTGTGCATCATTTTGTCATCAGAGTGCCATTTTTACAAAGAATTGTTAGGTTTCGATAGCCGAGTTTCAATTTGACATAGATGTGAAGGGTTAATTTCCCAGTGTTGTGGCTTATTTGCTTGTGTGTTGAGTTTTGACAAAATGAGCAATTGAAAAAAACTGTGAGCAAAAATAAAACAAAAATACACAACTGTACTGTAAACACAGAAAAACACGGCAATTGTGTGTGGTTGGGCTAATTGATCCTCGCCTTGTGCGCCGAATCCATCCATGGATTGACTTTACCTCAATTTCTCCGCAGGCCTGTTCCATTGCCTGCAGAAGAGACATGGCATGTGGTTGGCAGTCATATACACGCCATCTCCTAGCCGAAAAAACCTATTCTATAGGGTTTAGAAATAGCGAGTAAGGGGGGTAGGAATAAGACTTCAAATTGATCATGGTTGGTGAACCAGTTCCGAACCAGAACATCCCGATATAAACTAACATTATCCCAGACAACAACAAACTTGGGCTGCTCTGCCCTATACAGCTGCATCATGAAGTGCATCTAGAAATGTGATGACATGTTGGGTTTTGTAGGGACCTATTTTTGCATGACGGTGCAGTTATCCTCGAAGGCTTATGGCGGCACACAATGATATATTTCCCCTGCGCTGCCCCGGGACGTGCACAATTGTGCTTTGGCCTTTTTGTAGCTGGCTGATTTGTGTTCAGTTTTCTAACAAGTGTTTTTAGGTGTTTTTAATTTTGAACATTGTGTTTTGTTTTTTGAACAATGTATTTTCCCAATGGTACACTGAGATTTCAAGTGTCTCATGTATGAAATAGTGTGTACTGTGCAGGAGCAAGTGTATTGCAGAAAGGTGCAACTGTGCAACTGAAGTGCAAAGCAGCGCTTTTGTTTAAGGTATGTTTACATGTGTTTAAGGTATGGTAACAAAAACTTTGTTGTGTTAAGTTGTGTTACTTTGGTCTAAGCATGTGTCTATAGTGTTCAAGCAATTGGCAAAATATGTATAAGGCTGGGGTTAACCCTCTATTTCCAAAGTGATTTTGTCCACATAATATGTGTGTTGTGCGCAGCTGTGTGCATGTGTGTGCAAGACTGTAGAACAGAAAATGTGCATGAGCTTGCCTTCCTGCCTTCCTCCACCAAAGGTCAGCCAGAGGAGGAGAGAGAGAGGGAGAGACAGAGGGGGAGAGAGAGAGAGAGAGAGAGAGAGAGAGAGAGAGAGAGAGAGAGAGAGAGAGAGAGAGAGAGAGAGAGAGAGAGAGAGAGAGAGAGAGAGAGAGAGAGAGAGAGAGAGAGAGAGAGAGAGAGACTACCTCTGGCTGGGCATCTTCCTCAAGTGATATCGGACCACTGGACAATCGCCCCACCACTCCTCCTGCACTTTGAAACTTTACCGTAACCCTGACCATTTTGCACAATACCTCTCCCTGTTATCCAGTTTTAATTGTACATATATATACTGTACATATATATATATATATATATATATATGATATGATATTCTCCCTCACTAGTCTTCTGACTCCTTCAATTTTGGTAACAGTAAAGTCAAGTGAACTAACCTGCTGCATGTTTATAGTGCTTGAACCTGATGTCTACAATTAAGCAAGCATGTGTTTGCGTACCTGATGGCTGTGTTTAACCAATTGGCTCATAGGTGTGGTAATTTGACAGTCAGTGCTTTGGAATGGCAAGGAAGTTTCATCCTGATATACTTCTGTGTCTAAAGTACAAGTGTTTTCAGTGTTTTGCAAATCACTGTGTGTACTGTTTTGCAAAAAAGTGTGAGGCTGGCATTCTGCTTATAGTTGTGCACATCTCGGCCTATATTATGGTGAATGAGTTTAGTCATTTGATAATTGTGTGATTCTTTTGATTTTAGTGTTTATGCAATTGTAAAAAACGGCATTAAGTAGCATGGAGGCAATATGGGGGCGACTTGCTCAAGGATTCTTACAGATAGGCTGCAGACCTTCCCACCTTTGGTCTGAGAGTGGACCACCTAAAGTAGAGTACCCATCTTATCTGTGATGATGGGGTGAAGACACAACAATAAAACGCACAAAGCAAAGGTGTGTTGGTAATGAGCTTTTCATTTTTATTTATCGCATGTATTAGAGTAGATTTAGCAGAAAGAAACAAATGTTGCTATTTCTTTTCTACTAAAATGAGAGAATAAAAAAAAATACTAATGGTGTATTGAATACATTTTGTGTGTATTTTGTGGTTGAACGCATATTAAAAACATAATTACCACAATTTACAATTTTTTGTTATCTAGATACAAGGACAATAAATCAGTCAATCGATGCTTTGAAAGCAGCACTTTGTAAAGAACACAGGTCTGTAATCATAGTGGATATATCTAAACACATTTAGGAACAATATCTTACAGAGTTAATGGTGTTGTACTGATCTATACATTATTTATATATATAAAAAAATAAGGTAAGTAGAACGCTTGTTGAGATGATGGGACGGACTGTACGATGAGAAAAGGTGTGCAACAATGGCGGGGCCTGGAGTCTGCGGCTGTGTGTAGTAGGAAGAGCTGCTGTATGCAAGTGGTACTGTACAACGGTTAGTGATTACACTGGAACACACATATAGGTTAAAAGATAAAAATAAAATATTAGATCCACAGTTTTTAATAAGCTTCACCTGACTGGGAAGTCCCAAGGCCTCACACTCTCAAATGCAAAGTGGCACACGTACATGGACGCCCACACACACACGCTAACACACACACACTTGGCTCAGACAACAGTGTGTGACGAAAAGTGTGGGGGGGGAGGAGCAGGGAGTCTACACACGCATACAAACACACACACACACACACACACACACACACACACACACACACACACACACACACACACACACACACACACACACACACACACACACACACACACACACACACACACACACACACACACACACACACACACACACACACACACGCACACACACACACACGGGATATGTACAAGTAAAGTACACCATGACAACCACATGAGTATAATGGACAAAATACAAAATTCACATTAGGCACACAGACACACACACACACACACACACATACACACACACACTGATTATGAGCTATTGGGCGGGTGAGAGCCCCTCCCTACCAGCGGGAAGAGCCCTGTTCATCCCCAAATAATGTGCCAGCTTAGCTGTCAATCAATGCCATCTTTCCAAGGTGACAGACCACACCCCTATGCTTTTGCCCCACCCATTCCCTTCCTGTCAAGCAACCAATCAGACGGCTCCGACGCCAGAGCAAAAAGCATGGCACAGCCACACCCCTCGCCCAGGTCCTGAGAGATTCTAACCCCCTCTCCCCCCTACATCCAAAAACAAATAGACCCCCAACATTTCACATTTCCCCCTTCCAAAAAAATATATAAAAAATGAAATGCAACATCCCGGTTTAGGGCTGCTCTGATGGTTCACTGTGAAACGCTTGATGCACTCGTCAAATTGACACAAGAGTTCATGAGTCAGGAGAAAGAGGGTCCTGGTTGTAGACCCTGGTCCTTAGAACCCTTCCCCTGGCTCACTGACGGCTGCTGATGCTGATCTCGCCGAGTGGTAACAATCTGTCCCAAACATTACAGTATTGGAAGTGTACTGTGACCGTGTCACACTGTTCTGGTTCTCCACCAGATACGGTGTTTTGACGAGTACGTCATTTCTAACTCTTGCTTCTGCCGCCGTGACGACAGCATCATTAAGCGCTTTCACAGACAACACAATCATCTCAGGCAGCGAGTGGTGATAATGGACACTGTAATGTAAAACAAAATAAAAATAGTGCTATATGTTTAACATTGTTTTGCTCTATACTGTTAATATATCTATGCTGCTAGGTATACCGCACAGTTCTAATGTTCCTACAGATCGCATGGGGTGTTTTTCTTACGGCGTATATAGGCCACACAGAGACGAGATCCATCTTCCTTCGACGCAGGGAATTTGTCTAAGAATCACATGAATTTCCTTCAATCGTTTGTTTTCTGTTTCTTCGTCTTTTCAATCTCTCCACTTTTTTTTTGTGTACATAGAGGACAAAGCATTCATACTCAGAGGATGTTTCACTTCAACGCCAAACCCCCTCCAACTTCTAAACCCCCGGCCCTCGTTGATCTTACTTTAAGTCATACTTCTATAGCTTCAATTTATCTTCGGTAACTATTGGTCAAACACAAACACAACGGGCGGGTGGATAGTAGTAAACATAACGGCAGTGAATAATGCGTCTGGATGCTGATAGTGGACTTTATGTGTGCAAATCTCAAATCCCGGGGCCGTTTTCTACCTACAGTGTGTTGTTTGGGGCCCGTTGAAGGCGGCGCACGGCGGAGGAGGGTTTACGTTGGAGAAGCAGCCGTATCGTCTCTCCTCGCTACATTCTACTGTCTGATGGGGGAGGGTTGAGCAGCGCTGCAATGGGGGCTCCTCAGTCACAAGGGAGGAAAGAAAAAAGGAGGCGTAGAGTGCCAAGGACCCCCCCCTGGTCTCACACCATGTTGTGGTGTTTGCTCCGGTCGATGATGTCAGAGGAAGGGAGGAGCTCCTTCTTGATGGGCGAGGGAGGTGGCGTGGCCGGCGGGGTCTTGGGTTTGAACAGATCGGACACTAAGTACACCTGGTGGAAGGAGAGAGAGAGAGAGAGAGAGAGAGAGAGAGAGAGAGAGAGAGAAGAGAGAGAGAGAAGAGAGAGAGAGAGAACGAGAGAAGAGAGAGGAGGAAGAGAGAGAGAGAGAGAGAGAGAGAGAGAGAGAGAGAGAGAGAGAGAGAGAGATCAGTAACAACGCAAGAACCATTGGTGGACACACAGGGAGGAAGAGGGAGAGGATGGGATCATAAACAAAATTCTAGAGAGCTCAAAGAAAAGGAGAATCAAAGAGGGAAAGGTAAGAAAATTCTGCCTTTCCTGTTGAACCAGACTCATAATAATAATTCTTCACTCAGAATTAAGTTGACTAGGTGGCATTTCAACATCCTGGCGGGGTTCAGCTCCATTTGGCAGGATTTTTGAAAGACAAGACTAGAACTAGTTAAGCGATCTGGCAGGAGGAAGTGATCTAAGAGCTGCGCACCATAAAAGTGACATTCAAATACAGGAAGCTGATCTTATGGGCTCAACTTTGCGTCATCAGCCCAATCAAAACAGAAAAAACAACCACACCTTGGTTGCAAAGTCTCCCAGGCGATTATACAGACCTATTTCCTGGGAAAATGGAGGCAGACTGCTGAGTCAGAAGTTCAGAGTCAAAGGAAGAGAAACCTCTTCCTGAGGTCCTGATGGCATCATACAATCAAGAGGAGACTGGGAATGGGTGGGCAGGAAATGGGACTATAGAACATACTGTGCCAACGAATGATGAGGACTGCTGTTAGGAAGACTCTGGGCTCCGGAGGGAGAGCTTCATGCCGCTCTCCGGCCGGCTCTGGGCCGATAGGGGAAAGCCTCGCTGAGCAGCAGGTCAAAATGCTCTCTGCATTCCCATAGACAGAGGGACTAACACCCTGGGAATTCTTTCTCGTTATAGTCAGCTGGAGTAACTATCCCTCATGTCCCTTCAAAATCTCGTCTAGGCAGACACAGTCCGCCTAGAACATGTGAATTGCTGGCTAAAGAGACAGCTGGTATGGTCTTTGGTCACAAATGTCAAAGGAGATCAGTGGTGGATACATTGCCACCATAGAGGGTAATGAGCTGGCTGGTTAGTCCTTAAGTGTGTGAGATTGTCTTTGAGTGTGTGTGTGTGTGTGTATATGTGTGTGTGTGTGTGTGTGTGTGTGTGTGTGTGTGTGTGTGTGTGTGTGTGTGTGTGTGTGTGTGTGTGTGTGTGTGTGTGTGTGTGTGTGTGTGTGTGTGTGTGTGTGTGTGTGTGTGTTTCCATGTAAGTGAGAAAGTGGGCGCTCATGCCGGCCTGTGTGGGGAGACCTGGCATTTTGTGACCTTTACGGGTGACCTTTCAATGACAGAAATCATTTGGCAGAATGTCTGTATCTCCCATTAAAACACCCAGACACAAACCATCTTCCCAGTCTCCAATGGGCACTGTTCAAGTCTGTTCGTTTTTTGCATGTACGTGAATGCATACTATGTGTATGTGCGTGCAACTCACTCCTGGTCCATTGTGTTCAAAAGGCTGAGTGTGCAAAGTTGGCTATGACGGGACAAGGGGGAGAGTGCGCTCTTCAATGCTGTTTAGCTGGAAACAAGCCAGCGGGAACCTCTGGTCTCAGCAGGAACATTTGTGTGAGTTATTTTTAAGTATGTGTATGTTTGCGCATTCAAATTCATGTTCTTGTGAGTTCATGTTTCGAATCAATCGAAATGTGATTGCCCCAAATGAGGTCACATCTGAGCAATGTCAAATGTGAGTCACAAAGGAAGTGATTGAGCTCAGGAAGTGCAAACATAAGACAAACAAAAAAAAACTGTGTAGAATCTCCCACATCCTTGTTCTTTACTGAAAACTAAAGTAAAGTGAGATTGTTGGCGAAGGGTATTCAAGCAGCCATTTGGGACTCTAATGACCACCAGACACTGACTGGCCTACAATCTAGTGGCTTTCACTGTTTTCTTTGGGTCTCTGTGTGTTTTTAAGAGGACATGAGAGCGGCAGAGAAAGAGGAAGACAGGAAACAAACAGCCCTTGGCTGAGCGTTGTGTCTGACCTGACTCCTCGACCCTCCTCCATCTCTGATGGTGACAATGAACCCTGTAAATAAACCAACACCACCCCTACGCTTTCTCTCTCTTTCTCTCTGACAGCTGCTTCCTGTTTGACTTAAGTCTCGCTTGACCTTCACCATACCCCATGGTGGAAAACTGGGTCAGAGTGGATGGCCGTAAGTGACAGGTAACTTCCTGGCTTATCCCAGAGTTAACTGAGGCATTGCTCCGGCAGTTATTTCCATCATTTTGTTTTGAGCTATTTGATTACAAACAACATTCTACCCTCTTGAAAAATTGTTGGCGCCTCTATTATATTATTTAGAGTAGCCGGTAATCGACTTGTGTGGACTTCCTGGAAACATGGACCTACCGGTAAGGCACAGACTTCGAAAACAGTCTTCTTTAATAAACTCCCAGTACTCTAATTAAGTTGTTAATGCATATTTTTATGTGTAGGGACCCTAGTCATGCTACTGCAGAGGTTTGGTGCTATTTTTAGCAATATTAGTGGTTAAAAAAAATGTTGATTTGGAAGCATTCACAACACCCCTAGCCAGTATAATGGAAGCTATTTGGGCTATCGATCAAACCAGAGTATGGTCATTTTGTCTGAGTGACCATCCATTTTCTTGAATTTTAGATGGGGTTTTTCTGTGGGGGTAATTTAAGCTTATTGAGGATCTTAGGCACCCAGGTTTAATACCTTTTGGTCTGTCCCCCACGATCCCCCTTTTAGCCCTGTGCAATGCTCTCACAGAGGAAAAGAGGAGCAGGAGCAGCTCAGCTGAGAAGTGCTACCAGATGTTGGTTTCCCCTTACAGTGGGGAAATCAGAATGGGAGTGAAGTATCGTAAAACTGAACCCACTGTTCCAATCAGCAGGGGTTGGACTGTGCTTGTGTGTGTGTGTGTGTGTGTGTGTGTGTGTGTGTGTGTGTGTGTGTGTGTGTGTGTGTGTGTGTGTGTGTGTGTGTGTGTGTGTGTGTGTGTGTGTGTGTGTGTGTGTGTGTGTGTGTGTGTGTGTGTGTGTGTTTCAGGTGCTGGTGTACCCATAACAATAAATGTGTACTTGGTTGAGGCATTAATGATGTGCATGCATGTTTGTGTGAGCGTGTGTGTGTCTGTTTGTGTGTGTTATTGTGTGTGTGTACGTGTGTCTATGTGTCTGTGTGTGTCTGCAGTGTCAATGTTATAAAATATGGTTGTGTATTAATGTAATTGCTGTCGGAACATGTTTGGGGTTATAGAAGATGTCCACATGCATATTTGTGTATGTGTGTGTGTGTGTGTGTGTGTGTGTGTGTGTGTGTGTGTGTGTGTGTGTGTGTGTGTGTGTGTGTGTGTGTGTGTGTGTGTGTGTGTGTGTGTGTGTGTGTGTGTGTGTGTGTGTGTGTGTGTGTGTATGTGTTTGTGTGTGTGTGTTTGTGTGTGTGTGCGTGTGTGTGTGCAACTCAGTGAGTTCCCTTATAGTCTGTGTATCGTTAGGTATGCATGCGTAGTATGTACAAGGCCCCTGTCGGGGGGGTTCTCAATGAGTGTGTGTATTTGTGTGTAGTAGTGAGTAGTAGTAGAAGAGTGTTTAAAAAAATAGTCCCTCCTCCTCCTCCTCCTCCTCCTCCTCCTCCTCCTCCTCCTCCTCCTCCTCCTCCTCTCCTCCTCCTCCTCCTCACCCCTGCTAGCAGACTTGGCCAATCCAGAGGTCAAGAGTAGAGGAGCTGAGCATATTTCTAAAAGCACTGGGATGATTCCCCCTACCCGCCCAGAGGTGAAGTCTTCCAAGAGCTACACCTAGCCGCAGTCTTGCTATTCCCTTGTTCATTCAACCCCTGCCTGATTCCAATAATCCAATTGAAGCTACAGATCTTGGATCCTGAAAAGGTACCTAAAAAGGTTGAAGGTCCCATGACATCTAGGTGGACACGCCCAACTGTGATGTCATAAGGGGCAGATTTCTAAAACAGCTCGTAACTGCTAATCACACCACACCTGGTGGCATGTCATGGGACCTTTAAGTCACAGTATTTTGTCACATGCGCCTGTATCTGTGTGACTGTGTGTTTGTGTTTGTGTGTGTGTGTTTGTATATGTGTGTGTGTGTGTGTGTGTGTGTGTGTGTGTGTGTGTGTGTGTGTGTGTGTGTGTGTGTGTGTGTGTGTGTGTGTGTGTGTGTGTGTGTGTGTGTGTGTGTGTGTGTGTGTTTCGGCTCTGCCAGAGGCAACATTACCAGTTGTGTTTCATAAATCTCCCCACGCAAACAGTTTGTTTGTGTGATTGTGTGTTTATGTGTGTGTGCGCATGTGTCTGTACTGTAGGCACGTCCATATGGGCGTGGGTTTCTATATTTTCCCCCGAGACAGCGTAGTTTACCTAAGCCTGCTGTGCAGTAAGCGCCCAAGCTGCCAAATAAAAAAAATAAAATAAAAATCAACAGCCTTATTCCTCGTTCAAAGCCTAATACCCTCTCTCGTCCCTCTCCTTTCCACCATCCCCTCCGTTTAACTCTCCTTGGCACCGCCTGGCGTAGCTTAATGATGAGGGTTAACGGCAGTGGAGGGCCGTCAGGACCGTCAGGGCCAGCAGGTTCTTCTCTGCTGGCCCTGTCAAAATCGAAATAATATATAGATATTATTTTTTTTAAATTACATTAATTTGTGTCTGAACGCATCTTAATTACATATTTTTTTCAGTACTTACAACATAATTCCAGAAGGAAAACGTTTTTTTTGTAAGGCTGAGCTCGCTAAGTTACATGGACAGTAGCGGGGACAGCACTCAAAGTATTGCTAGCCTTTTGCTGAAGCTGCCACCTCCCATTGGATTATAAATTTGACTGACGTGTGTAATCAGCCAATCAAATGTTGATGTGGAGTAATAGAACGGCCCCAGGGCCCAGCAATATGCTGGCGCTGGGCCCCGGTGATGTCATCAGCGAATTTTGAACCGTTGGCGGTACGGAGTTGATAGTGAACTACTAAGGCCACCGCCTTCAAAGCACCTAGCCATCCTGTTTCTCACCTCCTTCGTTTGCCTTTTTCAAGGCCATCGTTTGGAGAGAAGACAGATTTAATTTCAAGAGGAAGACCTACACCGAAGCTGGATGGGCTGACCCAGGCCGGTAAAGGTTTTGTATGGCACTTTACAGAGTGCAACTACGGCCGCTATGACTGGCTAACGGCTAGCACCGTTCAGAACAAGCTATTCTGCTGGCCGTGTTTGCTGTTCAACATCAGTGAGGGGACATGGAACAGTGCCGGATTTAGCAGTCTTAACAGCTTCACCAAGGCAGTTTTAAAACATCAGGCCATGGGTGATTGGTGAGTTTTACTTTACACTGTGTAGGAGCGATAATGCTATTGTGGTGCTTTAGTTTATAACACATTTTTGTAATGGTTGGAAACACAAACATATTGCTGGAATTTGGGCAGTAGGCTTAATAGTAATGCTGTGTGTGGATGCCGCTTAATATTAAATGAACCCTTTCACTACTACTCCTGTGGGCTTAATATTCTGGCTGTAATAGCTGTTGTAAAATATGTGGCATAAAGGCCTACTTGTATGTTTCATTTTTGTTAATGACCTGGCGTTGCACTTGTGATACTGTCGCTATACGCTACTTTATTAAATCCGTTGAAGTTGCGAAAAACACTGTTTTTTGTGTCATGTGAGTGATGTGCAATCTGGTTGCGGAGTAACATAAGCAAAGATCTGATGGTGATGCTGCATTACTCTCTCTAGCTCTGCTGTAATGCAAAGTGGTGTGCGTGTGCACTGTTGTTGTTGCTGAAGATCAACTGTCTTGTTGTGGATGTCATGCAGTAGCGCGTATTGTGGCTGTGTTGACTGTATCGGCACCCAATATAAAATTTGTGTCCGTGTCTGAGTGTTTGGGGGTTGGCCGTTGATGGAGTTCGTTACTGAAGGCCCTGACTTAAACCCAACGGTACGCTACTGGTTAACGGAAAGACGGTATGTCACCAATAAAGGGATGAAGTGTGTAGTAATACACACACACACACACACACACACACACACACACACACACACACACACACACACACACACACACACACACACACACACACACACACACACACACACACACACACACACACACACACACACACACACACACACACACACACACACACACAGGCTTGGTTCCCAGCAATGTGTTCTTCATTATAGAGAATCAGATTCTCCTCACTTCACTGCCTAGTCTGTTTGTCAGAGAGAGCGATAGACAGCAGTACGGAGAACGGTTGGTGTATAATGAAACTGCAATAACAATACAGAGGACCATGAGGAGGGGGGGGGGGAGGGGAGAAATAAGCGTTTTTAAAAGGGGTTCCTCAATGCTTAGGAGAGAGGCACTACAATGAGGTTCACAGCGGTGGAGGCAGAGTGTGATCAGTACTGCCACGCATCGGTAAGCAGGCGGTTCACTCACTGTGCAGCAGGCCACCAGGGCCCCCTGGAAGAAGCCGGCCAGCACGTCGGTGGGGTGGTGCTTGTGGTCGGAGACCCGCGAGAGGCCCGTGTAGAAGGCCATCATCAGCAGGGTGAACTGGAGCAGGGGCCGCAGCAGCCGCGCCCCGCGCCACGTGAACCTGGACTGCAGGTAGAACTGCAGGGAGGGCGGAGGAGAGAGAGAGAGGGAGGGAGGGGGGGGCATCATTTTGAATCAAATGTGTTTGTTTATTATGAACAACATAATGAATGACGTTAACTTAAGAATTATTTTCTTCTTCTAAATGAGGGTTTCTGAGTGCCGATGTCCCTGAGCAATACTGGTTACAAATTACGTTTCCTGTTGAACACCTGGAAGAACATGTTTATATCAATTAGCCTTTAATAAATGTGTTGCAACCCTTCACCTGTGACTTTTGAGTGTATTTGTGTGATGTGTGTGCATAATATGTGTGTGTGTGGTATGTAGTATATAGTTTGTGTGTTTGTTTGTGTGTGTGTATGTGCGTGCGTGCGTGCGTGCGTGCGTGCGTGCGTGTGTGTGTGTGTGTGTGTGTGTGTGTGTGTGTGTGTGTGTGTGTGTGTGTGTGTGTGTGTGTGTGTGTGTGTGTGTGTGTGTGTGTGATATGTAGTGTGTGTGTGTGTGTGTGTGTGTGTGTGCGGTGTGGTATGTAGTGTGTCTGTGGTGTGTGTGTGTGTGTGTGTGTGTGTGTGTGTGTGTTTGTTTGGGTGTCTGACTGTTTTAAAATGAATCAAAGGAGGGATGCCCAGCAGACCCACAGAGAGAAAGAGACACAGACCCACACACACACACACACACACACACACACACACACACACACACACACACACACACACACACACACACACACACACACACACACACACACACACACACACACACACACACAGAATAAACGACTAACACAAACTAAGCAACACAAACCACAGCCCTCTGACCAAGACTTGACTGAACCTATACCTCCCAGCTGCACAAATGGCACAACCAAAAAGAACACATGCAAACACGCACACACACAGGCAGGAATAGTGAGGTCAACACAGGTTTCTCACATTTCCTGCGGTCCTGCACCACTCTCAAATCCTCTTCCGCCACTTCCTGTCTCTCACACCCAGCAAAGAGGGGTTAAGCAGAGCTAAGGAGCAGGTTGCAGCCAAGGTCAAGCCTCTTCCCCTCCTCCCCCTAGCCATCCTCCTCCCCCCATCAAGGGCTCTGTCTCTCTATTCGCCCAGACTAACAATACTACTTTAGACAACCCCCCCTCCCATCCTGCTCCTTCCGTAGATGTTGGACCCCCCCACACAGACTATGAGACCGACTGCATTGGTCTGATCCTTGATGCAATTGAGGAAGAGCCCCCCCTCCCATCCTCCACCGCCCATCTGCTCCAGGGATGTTTGGAGCGCAGGCTTCCTCCGCCTGCAGGTTCCCAGGTATGGGACCGGGCCACGTCCCGATAGGCCTTGGAGAGGCTACTGTTAAGTACTCTGCATCCCAACCGCTTCACTTCCTGCCAACCAGAGGAAAATATCACATTCCCCTTGATGCAATATTTTAATCCGTTAAAAAACACCCTTTTTATAGGTCGGTTTATAGCTTTGTTTAACCGCGGCAACCTAGGTCATTCATGGCTAGCCCAAACACAGATAGCAACAATGTTCCAAATCAAATCCATAAACACGGCACAATGAGATAAGGACGTCTGTCCTTTGAACAGCTCTGGTCTCAACAGGCTCCTCGTTGCTCAGTACCAAGACACATCCTTGTCTGCCTGCTCTTCATCACACACACACACACACACACACACACACACACACACACACACACACACACACACACACACACACACACACACACACACACACACACACACACACACACACACACACACACCAGCCGGCTCTTGGGAATCTGATGTGCATCCCAAAGTTACCATTACGCTTGAATAATACAAAAAAAACAGAAGGAGCCCGGGCAGATTCCCATGGTGGAGGACACGGAATAGAGACAAGCAGTCTGGCGGTTTTTTGGAGGAATCCCACTCCCTCCCACCCGCCCAGATCTCTTTCTCTATCTCTATCTCTCTCTCTGACTTGAAGGGGTTGTCAAATAGCGGAAATGAAGAAAGTCATGCACACATCAGAAAAGGGCATGTTTTACAAAAAGTACGCCCCCCACACACACACACACACACACTACACACACACACACACACACACACACACACACACACACACACACACACACACACACACACACACACACACACACACACACACACTGTAATCCACATCTCTCTCTGGAGTTCACACCACGACGTGAGACAAACATAGCTGTGGTGAGGATTGGTTACTTGACAAACATGCTTGCGGGGTTGCTTCGGCTACTCTGCCAGCCCTGCTTCGCTGTCTGTGTGTCTGTCTGTCTGTCTGTCTGTCCGTCTGTCCGTCTGACTGACATGTCGGTAGGCTTGAGCTCTGCTGAGGTAAGCCACAGGAATAACACAGCCCTGAAGGAGCCACTGTGTGTTTGCATTAGACGCTAGCATTCCCTCGCCCGCTCGCTCCCTCACACGCTCCAACCGGGGCGACTGCGTCAGCCGACTTTTCCGTGCAGTACGTTGGAGCACTGCTCGCCAGATGTGCCAGTGAGCGGTGAGCTAAGTCGGCAGCGCCGGGTGATCAGTGGGTGCTAGCCTGAACTGTCCCCGTTAGAACAGCCTCTCCAGGCCAGAGCTGAGGCTCCCCAGGACAGGACAGAGCTGTGACTCTCCAGGACAGAGCTGAGGCTGAGGGAAAACCAGGGGGCGCATTGTTGAGCTTGGAATGTCACCCTTGGATGACAAATCTAAAGTAGGGTTTTGTTTTTTCTCCACTTCATTAGTGTGCGACTCGCTCCCCTGCATGGTCCCCTTATGGTTCTGCACTCAGCATAGCCTTCCTTCTATGGTCTGAAAACTACATTGGATTCCCTCTTTTACTGCTTTGTTATTGCCTTGTACTCTCTCAGCCTCTCTCTCTCTCTCTCTCTCTCTCTCTCTCTCTCTCTCTCTCTCTCTCTCTCTCTCTCTCTCTCTCTCTCTCTCTCTCTCTCTCTCTCTCTCTCTCTCTCTCTCTCTCCCTCAGACACATATTTGCAATGTGTCTGTGTGTTTGTATGTGGGTGTGTGCGTGCATGTGCATGCGTGTGCGCGTATGTCTGTGTTGTTAAGCTAGCAGGATCAATACTTACAGCCAGGTACAGCATTGTGTACATCGAAAACGAGGCATGTCCAGAGAAGAATGATTTTCTGGGGAGAAAAAAAAAAGATTGTTGTGATCACTTGAATTCCATAAACACGTTCACATATATCTAGTGCAGGAATTGACATTTAGTGTGCATACATACATGACCCAATGTGATACCAACATGCGCCTGTGCGCTACACCCGTCTGCATTTGGGTTGTTGCATACACACCTGGCCTCCTGTACTTTGCTGTCCGGGCCCAGGCAGGTGTAGACGTCGATGTAACCAATAGAGCAGTTGATGGTGGAAAAGTCCGGCTGGCAGATGTCCAAGAAGTGGGGCCTCATGCGACCCACCGACACCTTGGCTATGTCCGTGAAGGACTGGCTGACTGCGCAGCCAAAGATGAACACACCCACCTGAACCCACACACAACAACCAAATATATAATTTTTATATGGAACATAACATAACTATTACGTCATGGTGAAGTCATGTAGCATTTGTTTGTGTCCATCCATAAAAAGCTGCATTTCCTTTTCTCAGTATTGTGACGACTGACCTGTTTGTAAAGAGCAGACACGTAGGGGTTCCCCACAAATGATTTGGTTCCTTCGCGGAGGCTGTGGATCCTATAGCACTCCCCAATCACTATCTATAAAGGCAAGGAGATCACATGAGTGTGAGTGGACGCAAACCTGATGAGTTGGTGAATAACAGGGTCACAGCCCATGTGGGGAAAAACGCCTAGTTTAGAGAGTAAAAGTTCCTGCCGTGTGAGCACTCTGATTTTGTGGCATTAGAGTGTTTCTAATCGGACACATCATCAGGCACATTCGCCTATTGGATATAACCCCAGACAGTTGGCTCAAAACATTGACAAGGACTTTTACTCTCCAAGCCTGGAATGCTCATCTCTGATTAAAGCAAAAGTCAAAGAAAGAAGATTGTGATGAACCCTGTGCTGTTTGTGGAGTAGTTCCAGCTGCAGCAGCATGCATTTTAAAAGAAAGCTCCTTAGGCGGTTATGACAACATTGTTTGTGCAATAATTTTGGGAGAGTGGATGAACAGAGTATGGGTTAAAAGGCACACACACAAACACAAAGAAAGAGACAGAGGGATGGACAGGCAGACAGACAGACAGACAGACAGACAGACAGACAGACAGATAAATAGATAGACAGGCAGACAGAATGAGCATGGCCTGCCTTTCCCACAGGCAGTATGTTGATGATTGATTGATGGAAGCATTGTTTTACCACTTGGCTTATGGAATCCAGCATGGGATAAATTAAGCAGTAAAGGAGGGAAGATAGTACTAAAATAAAAAGAGTCCATGTCTCCTGGTTTCAAATGTAAACTGTTTAGCTACAGGACGAACAATGGTAAGATAAAATTGATTTTTTTTTTGCAGCAGTTAAATCTGTTACAAAAAAAACATTTGGTAGAATGTAAAGCCAAGCCTTTGGAAATGGTGCTGTCTTAACATTGTCTAGGGGTGCCTTACTTGTTTAATCTTTTCAAATGCCCCAGACCCAAAGTTCAATCTTATGGTTGCACCCAAGTTACCTTCTTCAGTCTTCTGCGCAATCAGGTTTAATGTGGCATGTTTAATTTCTATGTCTTGTCTTGTCTATTGTTATTGTAAGTGTAGTGACTCTCTGTCGCGATTGTAAACATGTCCGACCGGAGTAGCGATCACAGAATTAGCAGGCTCTTGAACCAATATGAAAATAACAATTGAGATCTATATGCCGTGTGTGCCTTTTCTCTTGGGGGTGTAGCGATGGCAAACATACAATTTTGAAACGAATGCTAACGAATGATCCGGTAAGAAAAATTAATCAATCAAAATCAATAAATTGATATATCTGTCGAACCTGAATTGTACTTGTTGGTATTTGTACTCCTTTAATCCTTCTCTCTCTCTCT
>OLKM01001262.1:127500-128918 GCA_900291075.1 Melanogrammus aeglefinus | reverse complement strand
TGTCCAGTACAGGACGAACAATGGTAAGATAAAATTGATTTTTTTTTTGCAGCAGTTAAATCTGTTACAAAAAAAACATTTGGTAGAATGTAAAGCCAAGCCTTTGGAAATGGTGCTGTCTTAACATTGTCTAGGGGTGCCTTACTTGTTTAATCTTTTCAAATGCCCCAGACCCAAAGTTCAATCTATGGTCTGACCCAAGTACCCTTCTCAGTCTTCTGCGTCAATGCAGGTATGTGCATGTTTATTTCTGTCTTGTCTTGTCTATGTTTGTATGTGTGTGCTTGTGGTTGTAAACATGCCGACCGGGTGGTCAGAATGCAGGCTCTGAACCAATTGAAATAAACATTGGAGTCTATGTGTGTGCTTTTTCTCTTGGGGGATGTAGCGATGGCAAACATACATTTTAAAGAATGTACGAATGTCGGTAGATAAAATTAATCAATCAATCAATAAATTGATATATCTGTCGACCTGAATTGTCTTGTTGGTATTTGTACTCCCTTTATCCTCTCTCTCTCTCTCTCTCTCTTCTCTCTCTCTCTCTCTGTTGTCTCTCTGCTCTCCTTTCTCTCTCTCTCTCTCTCTCTCTCTCTCTCTCTCTCTCTCTCTCTCTCTCTCTCTCTCTCTTTCTCTCTCATCTCGCTCAGTGGGTCTGTGTGAATGTGTGTGTGCATCGCTTTAGTGGCAGTGGAAGCCACTAATGGAATACTGCTGCAGCAAACAGGACAGCTTAAGCCACACAGTGAGAATTTACATACAGCCACACATGGATGGCACACACACAAACACACATGAATAAGTGTGTGGATGTGTGTCACTGCTGTTTATATTGGTGGCATTAAAACAGTGTTTTAGTCTGCTGTGTGTGTGTGTGTGTGTGTGTGTGTGTGTGTGTGTGTGTGTGTGTGTGTGTGTGTGTGTGTGTGTGTGTGTGTGTGTGTGTGTGTGTGTGTGTGTGTGTGTGTGTGTGTGTGTGTGTGTGTGTGTGTGTGTGCCACCATGCAGTCGTTACTCATGTTTCCACTAACCCCAACCAAGCTTCTAATATATAGCCTGGTGACAGAGAGTGAAACAGAGAGAGCTCACTCTCAGATGAGTGAGCTCTCCTTGACTGTAACCCATTCGGTTTCACTAGCTTTTCTTTTAAAGGGTAGTTATTTTTCAATTGAATGTTTCTCTATTAGAGTCTCACTTTTTTTAAGACGTTGGAGGACTTGATATGTGCTGATATTTGCAATTTCTTTAATATGCATGAATGCCATTTTACTCATAAAGTATATATCCTAAAATGTTTTTTTTTTTGAATCAAATGTTGTTAGCTTAATAAGCTGAAACCCTCAGTCTTTGAGTTAAGGATGACGAGGAGTGGGGCGATGGCATGATACATTTAGCCACAGATTGAAAAAGGGCAAAGG
>OLKM01001262.1:77500-120000 GCA_900291075.1 Melanogrammus aeglefinus | reverse complement strand
GAAGGAGAAACTGACAGTGGGTTGAGGATTAAGGGGCGGGACAGGAAGATTTAAGGGGTTTTGTTGAGTCCATTGACCTGCCACTCAAGCAAACATTTCACCCTCCTTTCACGCCTCTTTAAACCTCCTGCCCCACTGCAATTCTTCCCACATTTCATGCATAGATCAGCTCACTTTAAAGCAAATAGTGGATTAACAGTACATATTTGTACGTAGGTGAGAGAGAGAGGCTGAGAGAGAGGCTGAGGCTGAGAGAGAGAGGGATCTTGCTGTTGGACTCACCAGTTTGTTTGCTCGGACTTAACTAACTCACACAAGCCAAACACACATTTATATGTGTAGAAAATATGCGTGGTCTTCTCTGTAAGCAAACCTTGAATTTCAGGGCAATGGAAATTGGATTTCTTATGAGTGGTGGGATCTTAAGTAAGGAAGGACCCAGTACACATCGAGATCTATTTTGAGCTCAAACTCTGCAATAATTACGCCTTTATTGGGAAACATCCAATACCTACGGCTCTTAAAATGGTTGTCAGAGCTTCTGTGATGTGTGTGTAGCGAGTATTTCGGAAAATTCTTTACATTTATTCTCGGTGCAAGCGAGACCCATCTGAACCCAGCAATGTGGGGGCATGAGTTGGCTTTGTATGAGTGTGTGTGTGTGTGTGTGTGTGTGTGTGTGTGTGTGTGTGTGTGTGTGTGTGTGTGTGTGTGTGTGTGTGTGGTGTGTGTGTGTGTGTGTGTGTGTGTGTGTGTGTGTGTGTGTGTGTGTGTGTGTGTGTGTATGTGTGTGTGTGTGTCTCGGTTGTAGTGTGCATGTATATCTGTTCACATAAGAATATGTAAATGTGGTTTTGTGTTGGCTCTTCCAGCAGACATGTTTCAGTTACAAAGCCCCTTTTTCAGCCGCAAAGAGACTTTTAAAATGTTCTGGAGATCCAAATAAACAAAATCAGCCCTCATCCACCCCCAATCCGCAGCTTCATCTACCAACTCATCAGTGGCTGTTTAGGAATCACGTTCACACACAGACACACACACGCACACACACACACACACACACACACACACACACACACACACACACACACACACACACACACACACACACACACACACACACACACACACACACACACACACACACACACACACACATACATACACAGAAGCAGCTGAGGTCAGCAGAGCAGCGTACAGAGTGAATCCCTGTCTTTTTTTCCTATGTGTGTGACTGAGGGGCCGCAGGCAGAAGCATGTGCTTACTCAGAGAGATTTTATTCACAGGAATAAATGCCTTTTACATGTGGCCACTTATTGGGACAAACCCTTGGGGGCTTTTTTAATACATTTTCTTTGAGCAAAAGCCACCTGCAAGGGGAGTTTAGGAATGGAGGCCTCAAGTGCCTGTCCCTTTCATCGGGTGCCACTTAAGCTGTATAAAACAGCAGACAAACCTCAAATCACTATTTAACTCTGCCACTTTACCTTGTCAAACATACGTAGTGTAAGATCTGTTATCATAAGATGAATTCAGTGTATCGCCATCAAAAGCAAAGCCTTTAATGGACAACTTTTCAGATTAACGCGAATCCTGTGTTGTGTTTCGGATTAAAGTGGGCACTATCAGGACAGGGAACAACTGAGCCGTCCGGAGGTGGACCACAACGCCACAGGGAAATCCTAATGGTGGTGTCGGGGTGGGGGATCAACAACAGCTGCATCTAAAACGTAGAGACTTGTGAGGGGGGGCTGCTCCGCCGCCGGAGGAGCCCCCAAACGACCGAGCGGTAGGAACAATGTAGCGTCGGAGGAATGACATGGACCCGAATTGAACTCACAGCTGTCTACTGAAAACATCTTTCTCGAATGCCGCCTGTGTTTGTTGTTGCTGGGACGTAGAGGTCCACCGTAAGTGGCTCTTTAACCACTTGTTGAAAGGGCTACAGTGCCACTTAGGGTCGCGGATTCAGCCATGCTCAAGCCATTATCCGATCTCTTAAAGGCCACGTACGTTCGAAGAATTGAAACGGTCCGTTCGGTATAAAGCTTAATCCGATCTAGCCGTCCCATGTAAACGAACAGACTCATTCAAGCGTTCTCAGAGAGAGAGTGGGAGAGCAGAGTGTATGTATGAATGTGTGTTTGTGCGCCTGTGTGCGCGTTGGCAAATCCTGAGTTTGCAGCCTCTATGCCGTCTCGACTGGTGACTGGATAGCGGTGAGGGTGTCCATAAACCTCAACAATAGGCGTTAAAAGTGAGACTGCGGTGTGAATGCAGTGCGTAGCACAGTGTTTGTGCTGGGACTAAAGGGGTGTATTTTCATGACTGGCCTGCTCTCTGTATGCAAAAGGGGGACAGGTCTTGTGGTGGCTGTAGCCCAGATAAGGCCTAGGCCAATAAAGATGCTGAGCTGATTAGGACACAGCGCAGGCCAGCACTAAGGAGAGATAAGCATTACGGCCTACCATCCACTTTAACGAAGATCTGCTGCTAGCAACGGCCACAGCCGTAAAACCACTGAGGGATAATCAACAGGCTGGCTAGAGTTTCCCTCTTCCCCTCTGTTCCTCTCTGCTTACTCTCGCTCCTCCTGTCTGCTATAAGCCCATTAGTTCTCGTTAACAGACAATGCATTCTGGGATGCATCAAAAGGGACATTGTTTAAAGAAAACAGTGAAATCAGGCCTCCGCCACCCCCATCCCATCTTCCCCCACTACCCATAATCTGTGCCGAGACACACACACACACACACACACACACACACACACACACACACACACACACACACACACACACACACACACACACACACACACACACACACACACACACACACACACACACACACACACACACACACACACACACACAAAGAGTATTGTTGATGGGGTGAGGGAAAGGGAGGGAGACATGCAGACAGAGGGCCCAGTGTGACAGTGAAGTTGGGGCCCGGTAGGAGACAACATGGTGACAGTGAGATGCATCGTGGGGCCCCCAGGCCTCAGCCAGCAGGCTGTTATGAAGCCTGCTGTTCCACTTCTGTCTGATACTTCCATGCTGTAGCAGTACGGCTTAGCAGAGGGGAGGAGAAAAAGAGTACCCATAGAGCTCACTCTTCAGTCTTTTGAACACACATTGCCTGCTTATGTCTCACATGCTGAAGGGAGAACCAGTGAAAGAATCTGACAAGAAGAATGCTAGCATGAAGACATAAGAGCCAGCGAGGCATGGAGTAAACTTTTAATTTGCATGGGCATACTGCCATGGTGAATGTTTACAAAATGCTCTCTGTGCCCACACACACACCCACACACACATACACACACAGAACTTCACACAATCTTCATTCACAACACCAAACGACAACACAAACACAGACTGGAAAACACATAGGAATTACTGATAACAATAGTTTATGTTGGAGGATCCTATAATTATCATTTAAACAATAAGTTTGTGTTATGTTTATCTCAGAGGTAAAAGGGAGGTCGTAATCAAAGATTAAGGACAGACTAGAGAAATTATTATAAAGCTATAGAATTAAGGTTGTAGGATACAATTATCAAACTAAAGGCAAGTAGTTTTTGCCTATTCTTTGTGTTTTCAGTGCAAAGAAAAGGAGATCATCTGAGAAAATACGTCTTGAGTGAATGGGCAAGCTGCCGGGCTGCCCACACACACACACACACACACACACACACACACACACACACACACACACACACACACACACACACACACACACACACACCACACACACACACACACACACACACACACACACACACACACACACACACACACACACACACACACACACACACACACACACACACACACACACACACACACACACACACACACCAGGGCCAAATACGGCTCACACATGCTACCCATGTGCCAGTTACACACAAACACACACACACACAGTCTATTGCTCGTAAGCCATAGAGCCTTTTTAATGATAGCCCTAGGCTCTTCGTCTCCCTCAAAAAATCCCACGGGGCCCACAGACACACACACACGGACACCCACACACACCTCTAATCACAGCCCTGATGCAGACACACAGACCGGGGGGTTGTTGTTTGACTGTAGCGCCCAGAGTGGTCAAACTAGCTCTATAAGTCACACTGAAAGGGCTTAAACATGCTACACACACAGGCGCACAAACACAAACAAAAACACATTGGCTTGGCCGTAATCCCATCATGACCCCACATTAGCAAAAGGACAAACAAACGCATACACGTTTCAATGTGTGAGATACTACTGAAGAACACAGGTTATGGGCCTCTGTTGATCAGGACCACTGTTTTGAAGACACAACAGTGCTCTTTATCTCTTCAAACTATAAATAAATCACCCTCCTTCTGAAGGCCGTGATATACTTTATGTAAGTACATCCTGCATTTGTTTGATGCGTCCTCAATGCGCATTTCTCTTCCCCTGCGCAAGGTGTGCATGCATGCGCAAGGTGCAATACCTTGCACCGCAATAAAAGTGAAAGAAGTTGTGCTAAACGACGGCTGAAAACTATGTGTGCTGGTTGACAAATGACACCCATCTGTATGATGCAGCGTTTCCCCTGTACCACGACAAGTCTGTATGCCCCAATAGTTAGCGTGGAATCGGAACCGACTGATCAAGAAAGAACGTAAGGAAAAAAGGACGGCTGACCCTCATCAATCCGACACGGAGCATGTTTTATTGCAGATCGGCCTCTTAGTGGAGGCTTTGGTTTTAAACATCCATTGAGGCATAAAGCAAGCATTGGAGTATGTGAACAACCCATAAACTAGACCTGCAGCTACGTCTGACTACAGCCACAGCATTGTGTTGAAAATTAGACTGTGACCTAACCTCAAATCCCTATTCCTGCAGAATGGCCACACTGGCCGACCAACAGAGAGAGAGAAAGAGGGCTTGGGATCACTCTACACCTGTGACCCTGCTTTATATGGGTGGACATAGTTTTAGATAGAGTCCACCATCCAGCCAATTTGTGTCTGGAGATTTACTTATATTGGAAATAATATGTTAAACTAGAAAATGCATTTCCTGCAGAAAATGCGGTGAGTGCTGTAGTGCAAAGTGAGGTTGAAATTATTTTTTAATGATTTGAACAAAAGTTCAAAAGTCTAAATGGGGTAAACATTGTAAACATGCACACCATTTAAGAAAATGTGAATGGTTGGAAACAAATGAAGTGACAGCAGAAAAGCGCAAAGCATTGCCAAAGAATGTAGAAATGTAAAATGAATTGAACTGAAGAATCTGAAAGGTCAAATGTTTTGCCCTGCACTGCTGGTGTGTGTGTGTGTGTGTGTGTGTGTGTGTGTGTGTGTGTGTGTGTGTGTGTGTGTGTGTGTGTGTGTGTGTGTGTGTGTGTGTGTGTGTGTGTGTGTGTGTGTGTGTGTGTGTGTGTGTGTGTGTGTGTGTGTGTGTGTGTGTGTGTGTGTGTGTGTGTGTGTGTGTGTGTGTGTGTGTGTGTGTGTGTGTGTGTGTGTGTGTGTGTGTGTGTGTGTGTGTTTCTGTGTGAGTGTGCTTGTGTCTGTATGTGTGTGTGTGTGTTTCTGTGTGAGTGTGCTTGTGTGTGTGTGTGTGTGTGTGTGTGTGTGTGTGTGTGTGTGTGTGTGTGTGTGTGTGTGTGTGTGTGTGTGTGTGTGTGTGTGTGTGTGTGTGTGTGTGTGTTTAAGAGAATAGCGAGCCGGTGTGTGATTAAAAGTAGCCCAATGGAGCGGGAAAAACAGCCCAGTCTGGCAACACTGCCTCATAGTCCTCCAAAAGTAGCCCAATCTTGAGGGAAAAACTGCCCAATTTGGCAACACTGCTGAACGGCCTCACGCTCCAGCGTCAACGTAAATCAATAAGACCAACTGAAACTAAAACTCTGATTCTGAATGAAGTTTTAATGATATCGAAATTCCGTTTGGATATTATTGGAGATACAAGTGTGTAGATTTGTTAAATGGTTTGAACGAAGGTATGATGTGTTAAGAAGTAGGTGTGTCAGAATGGGCAGGCGCCTTCAATGAAAACAGCTGAAAACGAAGCTGGTATGAAACTAAAACTGAAGATTTGTTAAATGGTTTGAACGAAGATAAACGGTAGAAAATTGATTTAGTTACGTCTTAAAGAGTTGAAGCATGGCTCCGCCGTACTCCCATGAAAGATAGTTTTTTAAAAGTAGGATATCTTATAAAGTATAAAATATTCAAAAAATCTGAAAAGAAGCGAGCGATTCCATGTTCTATTCTATTCTGAATATTTTAAAGTCTAGGTGAAAAATTGAGAAGGAGATGGGTCCCAGAGTTTGTAGAGAATAATAAAGAAAGAAATAAAGAATAAAACTTATGATGAACAATAGTTGAGCACTGTATGCAGCACTCACCTAATAATGTTCAGCTAAACAAGAAAGTGATCAAGGAAAGTCAACACAACAGATCAAAACATGTTGAAAAATCATCAACAAAGTACTTTTATTTTCTCCTCTCTTTCATAATTTTTCCATATGCATTCCTATTGCTCAAAATGTAGTGTCATATTAATTATCAGCCTGCAAACTCACCGACCCCCACTCCGGTGAGGGAAGGGAAAGGGGGGTCTGGGGTCGAGAGGAAAGGGAAGAGGGAGGAGAGGGGGGGGGGGGGGGAAATGGGCAGCAAGTCAAAAAATACATGACAGGATTCATTTTCAACCACACCTAACTTTGACCGACACTACCTTTCCGCTTCCCACCCTTTCCTGAACTCAACTCTGTACACACACACACACACACACACACACACACACACACACACACACACACACACACACACACACACACACACACACACACACACACACACACACACACACACACACACACACACACACACACACACACGCACACACCTTACCTAGTGTTTCACTCATACAGAAAATTGCACCAGATGTCACACTTTTTTCACAACTTTTTGCAGAGAGAGCAACGCTGCCGCCAGGAGATGAATTTGAGAAATTCTTAAAATTATTTGTTAAGTGGCTAAGCATTAAAGTGGTTGATGGCTGTAGAGGCAGAGGTTACCTTTTCTGCTTTAATGAGCGGCGCGCAGACGCATGGCCATAATACCATAATTGGCTTTCATGGTGGAGAGAGAGAGAGCGAGAGAGTGTGCTAGAGCTATATAGGGACACGGCCTTGTTACCAACCCCATTCCCCTTTGCCTTAAAGGTCACGCTCCCCTGCGCTGCCATGCACAATCCAGACGGGCTGGATTGTGTCTTCTACAAACGGCACAAGCCAAACACCTGACGTACAGCACTGCGATGCACAGGTGAAACGAGGAAATTAACTTTTAGGCTACTTTCGATACCCTCTCTGGTATTCTCTCTTTTTTATATTACATCTTTATGTACATATATTGTGATTACCACAAAAATATACATAAATACAGTAGTACACAAAATGTTTGCCTGTGTCTGCGGGCTAGTCTATGCCTTGTTTTGATAAAAATAACAACCGCATGCACAAGTGCACAACACCAAACAGACTATGGAGCCCAGCACATCATTTAAAACCCATTGTGTAAAATAAAATCAGGGCTTTGGTGACTACTTTTAGAGGCACCATTTCCTGAAAGGCGTCCCTCTGTGATATGTGCCCCCCCCCCCCCCACCCACACACAACACACACACACCATAAACCACCACACACCACACACACAACACACACACACACACACAACACACACACACACACACACACACACACACACACACACACACACACACACACACACACACACCCATTCAAAATAATGATGCCAGTCCCAGGCATGTGCACATGAGTAAGAAGAAAAAAAAGGAAGAAGCTTTAGCAAGCAGTGATTTCCCGGGGCCTGTGGTCTGCTTAAGTGTGTATTTACAGAGTTGCACGAGCGATCTTTGCAGTGTTGCTAAATATTGTCTGCTGCTCAACGACCATGGAATCCCAGCCAAACTGAAATCAGGGAATGCTGCCAACTGTGTTCTCGCTGTACATGGGCCCTGCTGTGCTGTTTTCATAAACCTGTGGCATTGAGACAAAGGCTGTGGTCACCCGGAAAACTGTTGACAGGATCGTGTCTATGTGTATGTGTGTGTGCGCGTGTGTGTGTGTGTGTGTGTGTGTGTGTGTGTGTGTGTGTGTGTGTGTGTGTGTGTGTGTGTGTGTGTGTGTGTGTGTGTGTGTGTGTGTGTGTGTGTGTGTGTGTGTGTGGTGGTGGGCTTAAGATGGCCTTAAATGTTCTTCTGTAGGTTCTTTCTTGGTGCCTCAAGAACAATGAAGATAAAACCTTCAATAAGGAATCACAAACCATCATCACAAACCAGCCATCCGATACCATCCGGAAAATGGGAAATTAATTGTACATAATGGGAAAAATATTCATGAAAATAACAGTAATGATCACCCCGGGACAGTTGAGTGAGCCGCACCCGTGATCACCCACACCCCTCATTCACTCTCAAGTCCCCGATGTCCCTACTTGTCCATTCTCCTGGGACCCCCCTCCTTATGACCCTCCTCAAAGTCCCCGATGTCCCTACTTGTCCATTCTCCTGGGACCCCCCTCCTTATGACCCCTCAAACAAACCCCCCCTGAACACACACACACAAACACACGCACACACACACACACACAGCCTGCCCCTCCCTGAAGCAGGACTACCAATCGTGCGTGAGGCAGCCAGCCTCTATTTAGCATGACAAAAAAAGAATTGTGTGTGCTTGTGTGTGTGTGTGTGTGTGTGTGTGTGTGTGTGTGTGTGTGTGTGTGTGTGTGTGTGTGTGTGTGTGTGTGTGTGTGTGTGTGTGTGTGTGTGTGTGTGTGTGTGTGTGTGTGTGTGTGTGTGTGTGTGTGGGTGTATGGTCCCTTTGAATGCTAAAGAGGCGTCAGGCCTGCAGCTTCACCCATTAGGAAGTTGGTTTGAACAGGAAATTTGCTACACATGGGCTTAAAGTCTGCATGCTTTTATACAGGAGGAGATGAAACAATGTATCTGTTTCTGAGGCACTTTAATAAGCAGCTAAACATAGTGGGAAAAACGTGTGTGTGGTTTTTGTGAAGACTGTGTAGTGAGCCCAACATTAAAACCTCTCTGCCCTGTATTCAGGATTCACAGCCCGGCCCTTCAGTTCTCGCTGAGACCGTTGTTGAGGCTACCTGAAGGTATACCTTTCGCTATCTTCTTGGCCTCTCACTCTCTCTCTCCTTTTGGACAACTCACAACATGTTTAAGCAATTATTTGATGCATTGGACAGAAAGAGAGAGACAGAGACAGAGACAGAGAGACAGAGAAAGAGAAGAAAAGAAAGAAATTGAGAGAAAGAGAGAGAAAGAGAGAAATCGAATGTGGAGTGATGGGGAGGGCAGCTGGCCTGGGACTTGCAGATAGGTTCTGAAAGAAAGTATAAGTCGGGCCTGACTCTTCTAATCCTCTTCTGTAGTGAGAGAAAGGGACAACAAGGGTAGAAGAAAGAGAGACGGGGCTGGAGGTGTGAGGGGATAGCGTTTACAGTGACAAAAGCCAAAAGCAAACTCGTTTTTTTAAATCCACATCCACATAGTCCACATAGACCCACAAAGAAACACATGCACGCCCCCCCCCCCCCCCCCCCCCCACACACACACACACACACACTAGTGTGGCAAACAGGGACTAGACACTTACAGAATAACAAGTAACATAAACTAAACGGCAATCAGAGAGATGCCTGTTGTGAAAAATCGAAATTGTCAGCTTCTGCTGTGCTGATCTATCAATATCTAAAATGAACTTTTATACTTTTATATTTGTCTGAAGTGCTCTGCTGGAAATGCATCTCAATTGATGGCAGGGGAAGAAGTGCGCGGCAAGGAGGGCAATAAAAAGGTGGACGTGAGCTAGGCTATTTAAAGGGCAGTAATACGGGCAGGTTACAGCTCATCAAAACATTTATGCCCTAGGCACGCTGGCAGGAAGAGGCCCACACCGGCCTCTTAATGTCCTGGATAATGACAGTGCCAAGCTCGCAAACAAGAGAAAGATCATTGGTTGTCCAGTGGAATCAGACATTATTAATTAATTAATTCTTAAGTGGGCTTATGATTATGTATTTTTTTTTGTTGTAACATTAAAGGAACGGTACCATGAATTCAGATGTGTACCTGCTGCTGATTGCAATAGATTTGCTGTCACAATGGAACTACATCTAAAACGAAGCCAACTTTATGAACAAGGATGTATGTTGTGTGACATTTGGACGCAGAGGCTACAGGCGCGCACCAGTTGGCTGTCCTTAGTGATAAGGGGATGTTGCAGTTTATGTTGCCTTGTTGTGAAAGATAACAGACTTTACTTTAAAACCGATTAGACCCTAAATTGCACACATTAGATAACGCGTTTTTACATTCAGTCTTCAACAATACATTCGGTTATTAACGTTAAAATACACGGCAATCAAAGCTTTTTGGTGTAGGGCAAATCATCAATCATCAATAAGAATATGAGCAAGCGAAAACAAGAAAGAAAACAAGAAAAAAGTGATAAATTGACTCACCAAGAAGGAGACAGAAGATATCTAGAGCTATGAGCAGCTTCCTCTTGCTGTTGTCAATACCATTGTTGTTATTTAGAGTCGAGGTTCCTCCGTTCCTTGTCTCTTGAGCCATTGCTTTCTCATACATATATTTTTGCATTTGAGAACTCCCTATTTTATATTCAAAATTGACACCGCTGGTGAAAAAAAATACCTCAGTAGACCTATCTGATCAGATGCGGTAGCGCATCAATGTCATTACATTAAATGGGAAAGTTACTGATTCCCAACTAGGAGGTCTGAAAAGTTTCACTTCGGCAGTGCAGCGATGCGATGTTCCCTTCGTTCGTATTGAACTTTGAACTAAAATCAAATAAAACAGAACTATTGTCGGACGTATTCGATTATATTTGTGTGCGACTGAGTACACTTTAAGAAGAAACGCAATTTTGTCTGAGTACAAAATAAATTGTAAGCCCACTCCTTTTCGTTCTTGGTCCAAGGCTTGAACAGGGTGAGAATAGAGCTTGGCGCCGAGAGCCGCTCTTGTTATATCAATTCGTCCTCTCCTCCCCCTTCAGTCTCAGGATTCCCTCCGCTGCTTCAAGGCACAGCCCCCTAATGAAGCTCCATCACATCCCTAAACTGAATGTTCATGTCCATCACCAAGCTTTGAAAAAGACGAGCAAAAAGAGCCACTGATGAGCGACGGACAGCGCGCCTAGTGGCGTTGACCTTTCATGTATCATATCTGAGGATTTCTTTTAGATAACATTTTAGGCTTATAAAAATAACAAAGAAGTGAAGACCAGACAAGTCGACCACATGTCAGGGATTTCCTACCAGTCAACCTTTGCTGCTGCATTTCCACCCACAAGAAATAGTGTTTTCCTTATATTATACTAGTAGGCAAAGACCTATTGTCGTCATGAATAGTTATATATATATATATTATATATATATTATATATATATATATATATATATATATATATATATATATATATATATATATATATATATATATATATATATATATATATATATATATATATATAATATATATATTACTCACAAACGTAGGATTTACGGTCTACTTATGTCATTACATAAATGGTTCGTTTAACAGACTCAAATCAGACTCGAGACAGTTCTGTGCGGGTTTGGCGAGAATGTTTAGAAGCTGAGCGCGTCCTGCCACCTAGCGGTTAAAACCTGTATGAATGCACTGTACAATAACAAAACCTGTTCAAAGCTTGTACAAGCCGACACATTTTTGTTTACACACGCGTATAATTTCAATGTTATGGGAAAAAACACAAAAATTAGCGTGCAGAAAAGCCTAACCGTCGAGCTTTAAGGCCTTTTTTGCTTATTCGTCTTAAATGTAGAGATTCTAAACAGAAAATAAAACCTACATTTTTGCTGATTCGTTTATCCCATCATATTTCCCGCACATTGGGCTGTCTTTAAAACGCTGAAGGTTTTAAGAAGCTTTAAATGGACCATGCATCGTTGATCGGTAGATCCGTGCAGCATGTGAGCACTGCCCCGCCTACCCTCCGCACGCAGACAGCAGCAGCAGCAACAGCAGCAGCAGCTCACCCGCCGCCGTGGACTCACCCGTCGGTAACGGAGAAGATGGCAGAGCGGCAACAGAAGCACGAAGGCAGAGTAAAGATTGGCCATTACGTCCTCGGCGACACGCTTGGCGTCGGAACATTCGGGAAAGTAAAAAGTTAAGTTCTATTCGTACCCCATGTCTAGAGAAAGGCATACCTTTGTGTATTATCATGGTGCATTTCAGTAGAACATACGGTAATACCTTTCCCACCACAATGTTTAACTTGCCGGTGGTCAATACGCAACCTGCGTAGCTACAGCGATACGAGCAGCCGCGTGACGTCTTTACAGCGTAAACATATTTTGAGACTCAGGCGGCTTGAAAGGCAAATTCCCCTACCAAAACACTATCAACATATGTTTCTTATCACTAACCTTGGACGTTAAATATCTAATGTTAAATGCGAGAATTTGAATAGTATAGTAAGCTTAATTCCTGTCTTTATAGGCTTTACGTGTTTTGTCCTGTCGGTAAAGGACATCTCTTAAGACTAAACCTACACAAAACCTGTCGTAGAAACGACCAAATGATAACGACGGGGAATTAACTTGCATGGCATTTATATGTGGCTAATATCGAGCACTGCCTCGCTCTTAAACCACGTCAATCACAACATTGGCATTGGACGTGCTTAGCAAGTCACGGTGTTATGATAATTTCTCGGCTCCAGTTTTTCCGTGCGCGTGACCTTGTGGTATTTGAACCCCCTGACTGGCGTCTCCAACGGCTCTTTTTTAACACACAATTCAAATGGGTTTGTGTGACGGGCTTGGGCTTTTATTTGGTCACAAAAACAACGCTTTTTCTACATTCTCAAGACAAATACGTGTTCATTTTCCTACAGGGAAATCTGAACTGTAGTTTTAAGCACTGGTGACTTATTTGCAATGTTATCTACGTCATGCTATTTCTTTCTTTACTAGATGCATTGCTTTCTTAATACATCAGAAATATATCCAAGAGTTGCATTTATTTTCTTCAATAATTTACATCAGTGCCTTTATTTATTGCCAAGCATAAATGAAGGCAAACTGTTTTTCTCCAATAAATACAGTGTATTTTTCATTTTACATTTAGTTGGCCAACATCAGCTGACTGGCCATAAAGTGGCTGTAAAGATCCTCAATAGGCAGAAGATCCGCAGCCTTGATGTCGTGGGGAAAATCAAACGGGAGATACAGAACCTCAAACTCTTCAGGCACCCACACATCATCAAACTGTAAGAGATTAAGACACGTCACCACACACAACAAACAACCTTGTTCTCTGGGTTATTGCCTAAATGTTTTGGGCATCAGAGCACCAGAACATTGGCTGCTTCATTGTATTCCATTTGTATCTCTTTTTGTTTGTACTGTGATATGGTCCACTCTCACCTCTGTTTGTTTACTATAGCTGCCTCTTAATGGGCATGCTCAGAAGTTAGCTCTCAATAGTTCCACTCACTTACTTAGTCATTCACTCACAAGAGATACTAGCAGCTAAAGTTTGTGTACAAAGTATATCATGTTCACTAACTGTAGCCTGAAGTATGGTATACAGTCAGATAACAGAAAATTTAAGTTACACAAAAAGCAAAGAAGCATCCCTTTCTTAATCTCTCTATTAAACTATGCTCTCATCGCTTTCCCCACTCAATAAGCCCTGTGTTATTTTTAGGCCCGGGTTCGAGTTAGCCTAACCCCTTAACACTGTCAGCTATGCATGCATGTGCCTTTTCAGCCAGCGAGTGTCTGCTATCATACCCAGTACTGTAGCACTGAGATTGGGAACTACACTAGAAAACAGCAACATATACACACACATATATACACACACAAAACCAGCTGACATGCTCTGCTCCTCAACAGATGGCCTCAGGCTTTATGGTGTGAGAAGCAGCCCCCCTCACTGGCACAAAGATATCATGTGGACGTGTGCTCTTATGGCTTTGGAAGTACTCTAGGTGTGTGTGTGTGTGTGTGTGTGTGTGTGTGTGTGTGTGTGTGTGTGTGTGTGTGTGTGTGTGTGTGTGTGTGTGTGTGTGTGTGTGTGTGTGTGTGTGTGTGTGTGTGTGTGTGTGTGTGTGTGTGTGTGTGAGTGAGAGAGAGAACTTTTTCTTCTATTATTCGGTCTGACATCATTGAGGTTTGTTACCCGACAGAGCCAGGGTGCAGAGCTCAGTTTAAGTACTCACTCCCTCATTACAGTATAACCTGATTGTTGCTACCTGACCTTTTATAAATACATGCTATGTACGCCTTCAATGCCATGCACCTAATTCATCTTCAACTGTACGTTTGTTACAAAACTCCACACCTTGTAATGCTATCACAGACCCGAAAGGATTAGAAAATTGAAAGTGTGTGTGTGTGTGTGTGTGTGTGTGTGTGTGTGTGTGTGTGTGTGTGTGTGTGTGTGTGTGTGTGTGTGTGTGTGTGTGTGTGTGTGTGTGTGTGTGTGTGTGTGTGTGTGTGTGTGTGTGTGTCAGGTACCAGGTGATAAGCACACCAACAGACTTCTTCATGGTAATGGAGTATGTATCAGGAGGGGAGCTCTTTGACTACATCTGTAAACACGGACGGGTAAGGCACTCTTGGTCTGCAGATTCACTCAAGGCACATCGATTCTTGGTGGTCTAGTTTTATAGATCTATTTTTGTTTTAAATCATTAAACCAAAAGCAACTATCATCACAATGTCAAGCCTGAAATGTTGGCCTATGTATTGTTGTGGTTTTTTGAACATCTCAATGTGGGCTTATTAATGCTAATACCATGTTCAAAGTTATTCTAAATCTTTTTTCTGCTCAGCATTTGTGCGTTCAATTTCTGTTTTGATTGGAATGTCGTCAGGGATTTAACAGCCCTATTAAAATCTGTATTACAGATTAGGGATACATTGTATTTCCCTTCTAGGGTTAATAAAGTACATCATATTTTATGAATGCACCCAGTACTCTCAGCCTGTGGTTGTGTCCGCTATCCTGCGGATTGACCATTTCTCCTGTGGTCTAGGTAGAGGACTCAGAGGCACGGCGTCTCTTCCAGCAGATTATCTCTGCTGTTGTTGACTACTGCCACAGACACATGGTGGTCCACAGAGACCTCAAGCCAGAGAATGTCCTGCTAGATGCCAGCAAGAATGCCAAGATAGCAGACTTTGGTAAGGGGCAGTGGTGGCGGGGAAGTTGGTCTTTATGTCTTTTCTCTTCTCCTCATTCTAAAAACAATTAAAATGTCAGGCAAAAAGATTGAAGCACTATGGACATGAGGTGAAGTTCAGAATCAAAGAGAGAGTGATATTATATGCAATAGGTGGTTGATTGTGAAGCCATGTTACCACCTTAACTGTTAAGTTTAGAGAGGATGTGTGAGGGAGATAATGCAGCCCTGTACACCAAGCTGCTTATTAAAGTGAATCACTCTCGATTGGCTGCTTCTCAGTAATCCAATGAGAGAGAGAGAGAGAGAGAGAGAGAGAGAGAGAGAGAGAGAGAGAGAGAGAGAGAGAGAGAGAGAGAGAGAGAGAGAGAGAGAGAGGAGAGAGAGAGGAGAGGAGAGAGAGAGAGAGAGAGAGAGAGAGAGAGAGAGAGAGAGAGAGAGAGAGAGAGAGAGAGAGAGAGAGAGAGAGAGAGAGAGAGAGAGAGAGCGCGAGCGCGCGCACAGTGAAAGATTATCACAGGTATACATCTAGGGTCCAGGGGAAGTTAAGTCTCCACGCAACCAAGCAGCCTTATATACATTTTGGTATAGTATAGAGGCCCAGTGTCATTGATATGATAGAAAAGAGCAGGGGCAGGCAGGAGGGGGCTCAGCAAGGGTTTTTGTTGAAAGCAACAGGCACTGGTGAATAGTGCTCCTTTGCGTTAAGGCAAGAAGGCGAGATAAGAGGGAAGCTAGGAAGACCGCAGGCTTCTGTGTTTAGCCTGAGGGCTCCAGCCTTGACCGGCCAATGGGGGCTCATCTAATTTAAATAAGATGTTGAACAAGGTATTAGAGACCCAGAGAGGGGAAAGATGATATACTGTACATATCAAGAGACCTCCTCAGATCAACATCCTACTTTCCTCTCCTACCATCCTCCTTTTCTCTACCTCCCTCTGTAAAGACGGATGATAACGATATGATGTTTTGAACTCTTGAGGTATTACTGCGAGGTCTGTTGTCAAAACAAGCCCTTGAAGGTGTTTCTGAGTCCTTGTCCTTGTCTTGCACTGTGATGGGACAACAGGCCTGTCAAATATGATGTCAGACGGGGAGTTCCTGAGAACAAGCTGTGGCTCGCCTAACTATGCCGCCCCAGAGGTTATCTCAGGACGGTACGTGTGTGTCACCGGATGACGCCTCCGCATCTGCAATAATCAAAGTTTACATAAGCATCATTACTATAAATGGGATTCACCTGTGGAACAAATGTCTGGTGCTGACGGCTGCCATGCTGTGCGCAGGCTGTATGCCGGTCCAGAGGTGGACATCTGGAGCTGCGGAGTGATCCTGTATGCCTTGCTCTGTGGCACACTGCCCTTCGACGACGAGCACGTGCCGACACTGTTCAAGAAGATCCGGGGAGGGGTGTTCTACATGCCGGAGTACCTGAACCGCTCCGTGGCCTCGCTGCTCATGCTCATGCTGCAGGTGGACCCGCTGAAGAGAGCCACCATCAAAGACATCCGGTACCGTCCCCCCCGTCCCCCTTCCCCTACCCCCCGACTTCTCCCTGCTCTGCCTGGGATACTGCAACTATTACTAAATCCTAACTAAATAGCGCCGCCCTGTACCATGGTGTTAAGTGCAGGGTGCTAGTATTCAGGACTGACCCCGTCCAAAGAAAATTTAGTGGACTTAAAGCAATCCATCAGTCGACTACTGTCATATATGATTATTTTGTTTTCATATTTAAGAAATGTCTCAAGCTCGACCAGTGTGTTTTTCTATCTGAACAATTTATATTTAGTTTCTACAATCTGGTTTTAATACAGTATGTGCCCACAGTGTTAGACTCTTTTGTTAACCTAATTTTTTCTGTTGTAGAGCTAGTGGGATACACTTCTAAACTGCCGTTTTCATTATATTAGGGACATTTTCAGTCCCAAGTTTCCAGTTTAAATGCATTTTAGTTTGGATATTCTGTAGAGCTGTTATGTTGGGTGTGTAGTAATAACCAACAGAAACGCGTTACTTTCCAACAAACATCTTATCTCCGTTCTTGTATCAACATACATTACATTCTTCTTCCCCTCTTCTAGCATCATCTATATAATTAGTCTGCTTAACTACGTCACCTAGAGGCTGTACAATTCATTCATTAACCTGCCATTGTGACCTGGGGCTGAGAGGTTTCGTAGGCCCCCTGAGAGGGGATCTTACAATGAAGATGTGTAAATAATTTCCCGACATTTTGCCGTTGTCAACCGGGAGCGGGGGGGGGTGGGGGGTGCAGACTTTATTTTGATATTATCACGGGTGACGGGCCGGAGCTGGTGCTGAACTTTGCGGGTGTGGGCGGGTCAAAAACAATTGACCCGTGTAGGACTCTGGCCTAGGCTATTGGAAATAAACAGAAAAAGGAAAAGCTAAAATCATTCAAATTAATGTGCTTTATTTTTTATCTCGTACTATTGGAGCACATAGGATACCCTCTTGCGCTCCGCCTCCACAGGGGAGCATTCCCTCCAGGGCCAATGCTCTCTCGAGGGCACCACCCTTCACTTTGACTGGCAATAGTCGGAATGTAGCGGCCAGTGTTGGGGTAGCTACTCAAAAAAAGTAAATAGTTACTTATTACTAGTTATTTATGTAAATTGTAATGAGATTACTTTACTTTACTTTTCTTAATTTACTGTAGATACATGGACAAACATAGCCCTATCATCACTTAGTGTTTATTATATAAATCTATACAAAATAGCATATAAAACCATATGAAAGAACAATATCCCTGTCTGCACAAAGAAATGCCTCACTGTAAAATCCACAAACAACAAGATAAAGTAGGTTATGGTGAGGTCAATCAGTAGCAACACACAAGTTTCAAAACACAGGCTTTGGGAAACATGAGAACAAAAATTATAAAATATAAAATGGTCACTTTATCCCATACAATTAAAACACAAATGCACTTAAGCGCCGGTGACGCATGCTGTTACTTTATGTGGTCCAAAGGCCGAATGAACCTGATCTATTCCGCAAGCTATGAAAAAAAAAATCATAAGTGTGTCTTCCTCTCACCCTCTTGCAAGCAAGAGCAGCCATCTCAAGTTTTAAAGTAATGCTGTCTATCCAGTGCACCGTCATTCCTTATGAGGCACCAAAATGTGCGTTCTTATTTGAACTCTTTACCACCGTTAACGTCGGAACCGGTTCCCTACTGGAACCGAGTTTCGGTGCTCAACCCTATTTCTAAGTAACTTTTGTTGTTGGCGGACCAAATGTTCGCGGTGGTGGACACTTGATCCAGGAACTATTTTTTGAGCTTCGATTCCATATCGGTATAACATTTGTTCAGGTAGGCTAATGGGAAAACGTTTTCTTGTCGGATGTTGGCTTGCGAGTCCGGGTATTTTATCTAGTATTTTCTAAATCTGGGCAATTAAATAGTCGACAGGGGAAGCATGTCTTCTACAATGAACCCTGCAACCAGCCTGTCTTTCCGTGTCACCTGCTTCTGCACTCCAACACTCGAACACTTTTTCGCACAAGCAGCTGCGTCACTCAAATTGATTGCAGGCAAACACGGCTTGGGTAACGCAGGAACGCGTGTTACAAAATCTAGTAAAGTAGTGTAGTTACCGATATTTGAAATGTAATGTGTTACTTTACTTCGTTACCCAAAAAAGTAATATCATTACTGTAACGCGTTACCCCCAACACTGGCCACCGATCCTTGACAGGCTGGGTACTTTATTCTTTCTTGCTCACAACCGGACTCGATCATTACTTCTTCTACTGACACGCACACTACCGTCCGCTCTCCTCGATCGTCCACTCACTCGCTGACGACACACACACACACACACACACACACACACACACACACACACACACACACACACACACACACACACACACACACACACACACACACACACACACACACACACACACACACACACACACACACACACACACACACACACACAGCCACAGCCAGTGATATGCGTATAGGCCTACTTTCTCGTGCTCACGAGATACTTTCTCATGCTCACAAGAAACCTAAAATAAAAGTGTATCAGGAAATCAGATGCACATCCAACAGAAGGGTGTGGTCAGAATGCGACCATCTCCTGATATGATTTCACAGATCCTACCACTAATGCGTCTTGCCAGGTGTGAAGGGATCTGTGTGTGTTTGTTTGACTGTCTGTCCCTCCTTTCCCCAGGGAGCACGATTGGTTCAAACAGGACCTGCCGGGCTACCTGTTCCCGGAGGATCCTTCGTACGACACCAACGTGCTAGACGAGGAGGCTGTCAGGGAGGTGTGCGACAAGTTTGAATGCACTGAGTCTGAGGTCATGTCCAGCCTCTACAGTGGAGACCCCCAGGTATGCTCCAGCCCGCAGGCTGTCAGTAGTGGGACAGTTGCAATTTAGTTTTTTTGGTCACTGTCTTATTAAGTAAGGAAGTAGAGTAATGTTTGTTCAATTGGAAGATGCTGGGCACAAGACACACTTGAAGTGTAACCTGTGATGTAGCAGGCGACTGAGGTGTCATGTTTTCAATTTGCTCTCTAGCGCAATCCCTTTACGAAGTATTCTTTTAAACTGTTGGTTTTCCCTCCCTTTCTATTTAGTTTTAATCGAATAATAAAAAAGAAAATATCCTTATCTTATCGTATCTTCACTTATTCTCATCCCCCAACCCTTCTTGGTATCCCTCATCCCAACCTCCAGGACCATCTGGCGGTGGCCTACCACCTGATCATAGACAACCGGCGCATCATGACCCAGGCCAGCGAGTTCTACCTGGCCTCCAGCCCCCCGCAGGGCTCTTTCATGGAGGAGGGCATGCCCCTGCCCCCGGGCGTCAAACCCCATCCCGAGAGGATGCCGCCGCTGCTGGCCGACAGCCCCAAGTCCCGCTGCCCTCTGGATGCTCTCAACACCACCCGACCCAAGCCACTGGCGGTGAAAAAAGCCAAGTGGCACCTGGGCATCCGCAGCCAGAGCAGACCCTACGACATCATGGCCGAAGTGTACAGAGCCATGAAGCAGCTCAGCTTTGACTGGAAGGTAATAAGATGCCCATTTCTTGTCACTCAGCTATGTCCTTTATCTGCCACACCACATGCACTTATTTGTCAAGGACACATTTGTCAAACACTAATAAGGTTCCATGTGGGTGAGTTAATTCTGCGCATGCACCAAGAGGTGTGATAGACAAATCTCGCAAGTCTTGTTTTGGCTCTCCATTGTGATTACCATTCACTGACGCACTTGGTTGCCCCATGTGACCTTTGTGGTTTGTTTAAGTGAGAATATAAATCATTTTCCTCATACTGTCTCCAAACATTAAAACAGTTAAAGATTTGAGAGTTATATAAAGCAAGATTATTTGAGATATGAGAGCAAAACTTTGAAAGAAAGCCCAGTCCCGCCCACATTTCTCGAGCATTGAGAGAAACCTGTGGGGAAGCTATGATAACGCTGTGTGTGCATGCATGCGATTGACAGGGTAGATGGATTCCCTGAACCGATCAGGGAAAAAGAAAGTTATCAGAAATTAACCAGAACGTGGTCCGAATTTGAAATAGTCTCATACAGAGGCAGGCGCAGTCAACAGCAACAAATATTCTCACATCATTTCCTTAACTAATATAGCTTGATAGATGGCTGTGGCAGTTCTAATAAATGACAGCGCTTAGATTCTACCTGCTGTACCGTTTAATGAAGTGGGGCTACCAAATGCCAGTTTCTATAGACTTTCATTGCATGTATAGACCATCATGTTAAATAGATCTGCCTAAACTGGTCTCCATCCCATAAAGGCTATGTAAAACCAACGTCTAAAAGAAAGGCAAGCTGAAGGTCTAATTTGTTACACGAAATGTGTGAGTGCTTGCTTGGGATAGCACTATGTTGTGTTGAGACAATTAGATGGTTACCATGGCTAAGGGCTATTTAGAGATGCTAAAAATGTCTAAATGTGTTTTCTAATGTTCACACCCTATAAATATTTTTTGGGGTTTCAAAATTAAGGATGGTTAACAGGTTTAAAGTTCAAAATGGTCTAATTCCGAGTGAGTGGTGTTTTGTTAGATATTAGATGGTTTAGATGATTTGGTTTAGTAATTTTTTTAAGGATATGGTTAGTTTATGGTATTAGTTTAGAGATGGTGTTTAGGTATTGGGTAAAATATTGTTATTAGGTTAGAGAGGCATAGGTTTAAGCATAAGGTAAGAGATGGTTATGCTTAGATGTTAAGCTTCATGTTATGTTTAGGTATTAGGTTATAGAGTTTAAGTATAATGTTGTAGCTGGGAAAGTTTAGGCGTTATGGTTGGTGGCATGCTGTGTTCCATAAGACCCTCCCTGAAGACGCTTCTCAGCTAAGGGTCTTATTAGTACAAAGACTGGTCTCCCAGACATTGCATTTAGAAATAAACGGCCAGACACAAACTAAATGAAGTCACTGGTCCGTTTGACTTCTGTAGTTGTTAATGCCCTTTAGTAGCATGACTTTACCAGACCAATTTGCAAATGCATATTAGTCTTCAACCGCCAAGTTCATTTTGGATTTCCAAGAGGTGTTATTGGAAAAAAAGCTCTATGACCAGATCCGTGCTAAACCATTGATAATCTTGCAGTTGCATTTGAAAGATGGAGAATGCTTAGAGCCCAGAAGGATTTCAAGAAAAATGCCATGAGCTTGGTCTGGGAGTAATGAGGTGTAGTACACTTCAGTACTGCAGTGTGCTACACTACAGTATTGTAGTGTAATACACTGCAGTACTGTAGTGTAGCACACTGCAGTACTGAAGTGTTCTACAGTACTGCAGTGTAGTACACTGTAGTGTAGTACAGTACTGTAATGTAGTACAGCACTCTAGTGTAGTACACTGTAGTGTAGTGTAGCACACTGCAGTACTGAAGTGTACTACACTACAGTACTGCAGTGTATTACACTGCAGTACTGTAGTACAGTACTGTAGTGTAGCACACTGCAGTACTGAAGTGTACTACACTACAGTACTGCAGTGTAGTACACTGCAGTACTGAATGTATTACACTGCAGTACTGTAGGGTGCTACAGTTCTGCCTGACCCTCTGTGCTGATGAAAATTATGAACACAATCTTTCTATTGACCCTCAACCAATGAAATGGCAAACATGTTAGTAGTGCAAACATAAAACACAGGAAGGTTTGGAAGATATGGTAATGTTTAGATATCCTAATCCCAATGTTTGATGAAGGAAGTCCAAACAAGACAGAGTCTACAGAGGGAAGCCACAGAGAGCTCAGCACTTATTTCATTACCAAGACGGTAAAAAAGAAGATGGAAACATAAGTAAAAAAAGGCAACGTTATAGGCCATTATTGTACTAAATGTCTTAATTTATCCCCTCCCAATTTTTACATTTTGCCAAGCCGGTATGGTCGCGGCTTTGCGCGGCCTGCAATTTCCCTGTCTTGCCTGTGTAAAACCGAGGGGATATAATACCCCTTCATCAAGGAGCCGGCTTTCTTTGTCCGGTGGAGTAGGCGGGACTACGCACAGAGAGTAGACCTCTTTTAGAATAATTTACATACTCCGAATGTTTTTATTTTTTAATTTGTTTTTTATTAGCCACTCGCATGCAAGAATGATCTGAATGTGGGCTACAAGCGTGATTAACTATTAACAAGTGCAAAAACGCCAACATATTCTTTATTTTGCTGACCACATGTTTTTTTATCCCGACAAAGCCTTGTAAGCCTCTGGTACTTTCTCCTAGCTCGCACAATCTTTTCCCATCTTCGTTAAATGCGACTGCGTCACATTTTCTCCCATGGTCAGCAACTCACAGATTTCACCGTCCCTCCAGTTAGTACTACTCATGTTTATATCGCTGCATTGTCTCTGAGACAACGCCGCAACACCGCTACCCAAGTCCCGCCCCTGGAATTGCAAAGCCGAAAATTGGGATGTGAAATCAAGCCGGAATATTATTATTGGTCATTGCAAACACGCCGACCATGCCGGGAAAAAGGAGCGCATACAACGGGCATATTTGGCAGTGTAAAAACGTTTTCTGTTTCTCCTAACCATGACATACTTGAACAGCGCTGAGGATCCTGTACCTCCTCTGGGAAATGTGTCCTCATGTATATCTGTTTGTTTGCAGGTGGTGAACCCTTATCACCTGCGTGTTCGCAGGAAGAACCCAGTGACGGAGACCCTGGTGAAGATGAGCCTGCAGCTTTACCAGGTGGACAGCCGCTCCTACCTCCTGGACTTCAAGAGCATCGACGGTAACCCGCCCAATAACAAACCTTCCTGACGATGATGTTCAGTTTGCATTCAACAGACCACTTTTCACACTTTTCATCTGTGTGTAAAGGGTATCTAATGTGTAAAAAGCATAACACCTCACTGTTATGGGTGAGGTGTGGTAAAACTCATTATGAGTCTGCTAAATATATCTACCGGGAAACTGGTGAAGATAACACATTGACCGCGGACCCCCTTCTCAGAGCTGTCATGGCAGGGTCAACACAGGTGTAGCCCCCTGAACATAACATTTGGTCAGGAGGCAGGTGTTTTATATATGTGCCTCAAAGTACCAGCAAGGCTCAATGTGAGTAATCTTCAGTAGTGTTCACTCCTATCCGTGCCCTGGAACATCAGAGGAGCAGACCTGTCATTCGTGCACTGAGTGACACCTTTGTGTGTCATACAATGCAACGCCTGTTTTCCACACACTTCATTTTGTTGTCTCCAGATGACATCATTGAGTTGACCGGCTTCAAGTCAGGCTCGTCTACCCCTCAGCGGTCGGGCTCCACGGCGGGTCTGTTCAGACCCAGGCTGAGCATGGACTCAGCCAGCACCGCCATGGACTCACTGGCCCAGCTCAGCTCCTCCCTGCCGGGCTCGCTGGCGGGAAGTGCCCCCCAGCTGGCCCCACGGCAGGGGTCGCACACCATGGATTTCTTTGAGATGTGCGCCAGTCTGATCACCACGCTGGCCCGCTGAGGCAAGGAAGGAATGCCCTCAGAGAGCCCCAAGGACCTCCCGGCCCTCCACCGGACCCCCACCACTACGTCAGAAGCCGAGTCGGGCCGAGGGGACAGGATGATGCAACTGCTTGTGTCATCTCAAGGGGTCTGCTGTCCATCGGCCCTCCTTTCAAATAATTATGTGATTTGAGTCAAAAAACGAACTGTGAGGGTGAGCAGGGATTTGAAAAGCCTAGTTGGTGGGGTGTTAGGGGGGAGAGGATGCCGTTGATTTTTTTCTTTCTTACATGGACCCAAGGTCAGTCGCCGTGAGGTAATTGGTTGGACGTCAGACCGTGAAAACTGACTGTGGGCCCAGGAAACATAACTGGGATGATGGCTGTGGTAGGGGTGAGAGCTCAGAGTTCACCATAATTTTTAGAGGCAGGATCAGCTGAAAACAAGGTTGCTGGGCGTTTCGCCACATGATACTGTGAAGTCACCCGTTGAATGCTGACCAAAAACAGCATTGCCCACGCATCACTGCAGAGAGCCAATTTACTGTAGCTCTGAGCACTGGTCCAGGGTCAGTTTCAGAGTCTTGTACTAAGTTAGAACGTGTAAACTCACCCGTACTAAGTCTGAGGACCCATAAACATAAGCATATTTTTTCAGTTTTCTTAAAGGTTTTGTAAACTACTATCTGTCTATATCTATCTATATATCTATCGATATCTATCGATATCTATCTATCTATGTCTATCTATATCTATCTACCTATGTATATCTATATATATATATATATATATATATATATATACACACACAAAACCTTTAAGATAACAGAAATATAGAACATGCTATATTGCGTAAAATATTACGTGTGTAGTTGAAGAGATCAACATACCAAATATAAATTGTTATAGACTCATAGAGGTTTATAATTTAAGCACTGCATTATTCATTTTGGTTATGATATTTAGGCTATTATAGATGATCGTTTACCTAACAATATTTCATACCTTGATTCTTTCTACTTTAAGGTACAGATACACGCCATTTTCTGTGCTAGATAATGACTATAACCATATTGTAATCTTTCTAAAACAATTCAGCAAGATTGTCAAACATTTTACATATGGAGCTTTCTTCAGATCCTCAATGTCCCTAACAATTGCAGCGTTCTATCATTATTGTAGCTTGCAGAACACACAGGTTTACAACAGAGACGGAAGCCATTCATGCAAACTGGTCTGTTGGAATCGTAGAATGCAATGAAAACATTTACCGGCTACAACACAAACAATGAAAGAGCTGTATGCAGAGCACTGATGGTACAGTCCTTTAAGCAGATGGAGTGTATCTGGGAAGTTGTTTGCTAAAAGAAGCAACACCAATCTTTCTTCCGCTGCCTTCAATTATCAAAAAACATTGATTTTTATGTAGCCACACATGCACTGTGAGCGTGTGCGCGTGCGTGTGTGTGTTTGTGTTAGTGGGGGAGCAGTGTGTGCTTTGGCATGAGGTGGTTTGGTGTGGGGCATCAGTCTTCGTCACGTTTTGGTGGTTCAACGAGAGGCGAGAGGATCAATAGAAACCAATATGTTGGCTAGGAAGTTCATAATCCTTTATAACACACAGCTGATTATATGCCGAGGCATGAGAAAAAGAAGGAACATAGTGTACAGTAAACATAATGTTGTTTCTCAAAGCAACACATTGTAATTAAATTGTCCAATCAGGTTGTGTCTTTCTGGTTGTCTCTCTGTATATGTGTCTGGTGAGTAACTCCCCTAGATAGGCTGTCTGAAGCCTATCCATTTTACAGTCATGAGCTGTTCATTGTTATAACCTGCAGGATGGAGGACGGCCTGAGTATTTATTGCTGGTGAGGAACAGTATTCGTTGCGATGCATGCAACAGCGTCTTTTGATCTTCACTTGTTCTGGTCAGTGTGCATTGTGTTGTCGTTGCTGTAGTAATGTTCCGTGTGCTCAAACGAATATGGCCATGTTCTCTAGATCTGAACGTGGATGAATGAGTGATTGATTGGATGCCTGCCCGGTATAAGATATGGGCTCAGAATGCCCCTCAATTTCTCACCTCTCCCTTTACTCTATTTTTTCCTTCATCTCTCTCCCCCCTTTGGATAGAATTCCCACGATTAACTTTTGTGAAACCGTACAGAGGTGCTGGAGACCTGTTGCCCAGCAGTTGAAACTGTTATCCAAGGTATCAATCTGTTACCTGAGCATTCTGTTGGACCTATCCATTACTATGAGGTGGGTTGGTGAAGACATGCATTAAGGAATACCTCATCCTGTTGTGGACAGTTACGAGTACTGCCCTTTTAGAGCACTACTCAAGTCCACCATGTTTGGAAGGATTTGGTTATAGTGTGGCCTTATGAGAGAATTCTGGTGGATTCTGGTTGGAGGGGAGAAGAGCCATTTTACTCAGCTGAAACCTCTTGATCGCTAGTGTTGCTGTGTCTCTCGTGTTGAGCAAGAGAACCCCTGAGCACTACTGAAAGAAAAAAGTGAAACGCTGCCACCTGCTGCTAGAATTAAGCAACTGCATAAGAATGAGATGGCCTATGAACATGTTACCCTCATCGGCTGTGTGAACCTGATCATGTGCTCGCTGTATAGTGTACTGCTACAATCACGTCAGGCCAGTTATGCATTTAGTATGGAGCCAACATATTGTTGACCTATAATAAAGGCCAGTGTGTTGATAATGATCCATCACGGCACGGATCGTATAGAACTACTTGGATAACCAGTAAGTGCAAGTTAACTAAAGTTTTTGTACTGTACTGACTGTATGGAACTACCAGTGGTATGTTGGTCACTTGTGTGTGTGTGTGTGTGTGTGTGTGTGTGTGTGTGTGTGTGTGTGTGTGTGTGTGTGTGTGTGTGTGTGTGTGTGTGTGTGTGTGTGTTACGTGTGCGTGCCAGTGTTTGGTTGGGTGTGAGATGGGAAACGCTAGGCCTATCCTATTAGCTGCTCCGGGCCATAGTGGAGTACTTTCCACCACAGAGCCGTCAGTTATGTTGGTCTGTGACAGGGACTTTATGGTTTGTGCAGAGGTGTTAGCCTCTTCCGTCTGAGAGGCTTTTTTTGGGGGGATTTCTGTTGTTACGCACTGCATGGTGTTGCTGTTCTGATTTGCACTTTAATTGCTATTCATTGTAAATTCATTGCTCACTGAATAAATTAAGGAGTATGGTAAAAGGTGTTTTCTGTTTGTGTTTCTCTGACACATTTATCAACACATACAATCAAAAGGGCTAATTGTCATCTCATTATCTCAAGTTTGACATCAGAAGTAATATCATACTTGAAGGAGTAACTTTGGTCCCAAAACTCGTGAACATCATCACAATCATGCCTGCTGGAACATTCTGTGCAAAAAGATTCGTAATCCATTTCCCTTGGTGTACATCCCTAACAAAATAATGTATAAGTCATGGAGTGTATGATATATTATGTATAATGTTACTGATAGTTGGTTATTATTTTCTTGAACTTCCCATCTGACAACTTAAAAACATAGAGACTGAATAATTTAGGAATAATCAAACCAAACTGAAAATATTAAACAGTATTAAAGATCAAATGCAACCACATAGAGAGATAAATATTGTGACTATGACAACAGGTTGCATATCATTTTAAAATGTTAACTATTTCTGAACGTCCCCAGCATCCTGGTATAATTATAATAACGAAAACCAAAAGATGTAATCAAAATAGTAAACAGGCAAAGTGAGGCTCTGGCTGCAGCAACAAAACATCAGTAAGTACTACAATTAGTTTATCACCTTTTAGCAAACGAGCTACACCGTTTGTGGGTAAAGGGTTGAGCTCACTTTTTTTATTCTGTATACAACTACACACAAAAATGTGAGCCTGTTTAGAATCAGATGTACTTAAGTGTCAAATGGTCTGTGTTTTTCCATGTTAAGGTGTTTAAGTCTTTCTTTTGACACATGCCTTTCTGAGCCTGTTTATGTGTTTTAAAAATAGATACATTTCCATATGGTAAATCAGAGACCACTGTTTCAGTTGGATATCCGCTGTGTGTAAACCTTTCTCAGAGGTCAATTTGTAACTTCCCACACACGACTCGACTCCTCAAAAGTGTTTTTGACACATGGGATAGATGAAAACTGTGACCAAGACCAGATGCCGTTGGTTGGCCGTTGGCTGTCACATTTTGTAGGATGTAATGCTTGCATGGTGATCGGACTGATCAGCAACGGCTTTTTGTCTGTCAATGAGGAAACAGTAAAACCATTTAGTTTAACTATGTCACGCACCCAAAGTCGCACACAGACACAGACACAGACAAACACACATGCACACATACACACACACGCACAGACACCCACGCAAACACATGCACACAGACGCACACACACACATATACACACAGCACACGCACACAGACATACACACAGATACACACAGATGCACAGAAAATTACAGAAACACACTCACACACACATGCACAGACAATTTCACAACCACACACACATTCACACACAGGCTAGGATCCATGTGCCCACTCACCTACTGGGTCTCACAGTGATGTCACATTTTCAGGGTCCGCATAGAGTTCAGGGGGAGGCAGGATGAGCATGTCGGGTATGTCCGTGTTTAATTCCTCTGTGGGACGGGTCTCAGGCCTGTTGGGAGACAGACAATGTTGATATCTCAATGTCTCTCTCCCTTCCTTCCTCTCGCTTTATCTTCTCTTAACAGGCTCATACATACACTCCCTCTCTAAGAGACAGACCTGGTGGTCTATGTCTGGCCTGCCTCCTGCTCACCCACAAAAAAACCCTTTCTCTCTCTCTTTATCCCACTCTCTCTTTCTCTGCAGGTCCTTGTAAAAACACTCAAACACAAACTTCCAGAACTCGTCGGTCAACTGGTTACACAACATGCCCTGAATTTCGGTGCGTTTGTGTGTGCATGTGTGTGCGTGTTTGTGTTGCAATGTTACTTACGAAGAAATAGTTTCTTCCTCCACAAGCGTGTGACCTGAGAATATAACCAGGAAAAGTGTTTTATAAGTGTGATTCTCCCAGGTTGCAAAGATTCTGAACACTTTCTGAACACAATATTAACAGTCTTAATATTTTACTTACTGGTCTCCTCTATAGTGCTGTAGTGGGATTGAAACATGGAAAGAGATTTAGTTCAATGACACAGACGTGTGTGTGTGTGTGTGTGTGTGTGTGTGTGTGTGTGTGTGTGTGTGTGTGTGTGCGTGTGCGTGTGCGGTGGGTGGGTACATCATGCACACCTGGTAGTCGGCTCCTCCGCCACAGGTTTGGGTGAGTGGAAGAATGTGGTCAATTTCTGAAGTGCTTCATGCTTCGGGCTGAAAAACAACAGCCCAGTCACACAACTTGCAGTGCAGCAGGATGAACGACTGGCTGACTGACTGACAGGTGAAAAGAACAACAAAGTTGTATGAGAGAGTTGGCAGAAGCTTGGTATACTTACTGCATAGAAGGGTCCTGTGTGCTGATGTCACTGTGACTGTGCTGGTGAACTGCACTTAGCTCCTTGTTCCCTAAAGGGCCACAATCCATAAATAACTTGGAAAAACACACTTCACAGCACAAAGGAATATATGATAATGACATCAATACACAAATACTTCTTGATGTTCAGTTTTAAGTCCCCCGATAAACAATGATTATTTGCTGCAATCAAATGCAGTTCAATGCATACACTGCATCCTGTCAGAAGTACGCTGCCTGTTACATCTAGTATAAACTAGCCTTATCTGTAGCTATTGTTTACTCTATGACTCCTCAAGCTCAGATAAGGAGAGGCGAGAATTTAAAAATATACTGTAGCCGTCAGCCTTAAGGGTCGATTTCAGACTTGGATTTATTTGATTACTGTCTTACCGAAGTCTGGCATGGAGTGTGTTCTTGTGTGGCCCCTGTAAGTGAACAACCAATACCAATTAGACTTACGTACGTACATGCACACAATAAACACACACAGACACACACACACACACACACACACACACACACACACACACACACACACACACACACACACACACACACACACACACACACACACACACACACACACACACACACACACACACACATACACACACAGAGGTATGAACTTTAGGCTATACAGATAAAAATACAATTTAAAATAATAGGCAAAAAGCAGTAGTGATATGCACACACAGCACCGAAAAAGAGAATAACATTATAAACAGGTAAAATAAACATTTTAAAGGAAACATTTGAAGCAGAAACGCTGCAAGGACCAAACTTTGTATAGGAAAAAGGCACAAGGCACATTGCTATCCACAGCTAGTGTAAAGTAAAGGAGGCTTCACTTCAAGAGCGTTTAAGAGCCATGTAGACTTTGGCTTGATCCAGCATTAATCACAACAACAGACAGGGTCAAACTCATCGTTCAATACGGTGTGGGCTCACTGGGGAGTGAAGAGCTCTACTGAATTTGTGGGTGTGAGAGGGTCCTCGTCATCACCGGTCCACTCCTCGCTGTCGTCAGTGACTACACACACACACACACACACACACACACACACACACACACACACACACACACACACACACACACACACACACACACACACACACACACACACACACACACACACACACACACACAACACACACATACAGAGACACACATACATTTTTACTATGGCGTTCAGGGTTCAACAGAACCGACTTTAAAATAGGATTTTGAAGTTGAGATACTTACAGCTTCCTGTAGAATCTGGGGAATGGTTTGAATGCCTAAGGAAAAATAGGCCAAATAGACAAAAACGTATCAAAGTGAGACCCTGTAATGAACCATTGGAATGGTAGCGCTCTCCCTTTCATTGCACTAATGCACTCACCTGTTGCTCATGATGGAGGCCGCCCCATCCAGGACGCTGTTGCTGCTGCTGTCGGGGTATGAGGTGGCGGCTCTCTTTCCCATCTGCATCATCTCCTGGATATCCAGCTCCACGTGGTCCACTGATATGTAACCGTCTGAGAGAAAATCCGTCCTGGGAGCGTTAGCATTCAGGCCATGATGTGCAGCAAAGCAGTGTCTACCACTAAACCGTAGCATGTTAAGGTCTAACTTCAAGGGATAACCCTGACCCTAGAGATAGGCCAATAGGAATCTGTGTAATTCCACTGAGCTGAAGAAATTTGTTTGATACTATTAATAGTGCGATACCTTTGAATACATTTGTTTTGCAGATTTCATGTTACTCACAGGTGTTGCTATTGTTCCGGGCGAGCCATTTCCCCTTGGGGCACTTGGTTGTTCGGATGATGCTGATGTTCTCACCCCTTTCGACTGGCAAGTCATTTTTGCGGCCCTTTGTCGTCACGGTTACCGTTGCCTGGTACATAGCCTCCTCCTGGCCTGTGATCTAAACCAGTGAAGATGGGGGAGTGTGTAAACCCTGGTCAATTCATTCAATATAGGTAGGTCAAGGAAAAAGAGAAGGCTTTATGTGTTGTAGAGTGAAGGGTCGACAGAGGACGGCATGCTAATAACCAAGAGATTTTTTATAATACAAATATGCAATATTTCCTGTCAAGTCAGACTTTATGATGACAAGACCACCTACAAATGCACAGTATTTATTTTATTGTGTGCTATCAAAATATATACTAGGCTTAAAGTTCAAACATGTAGAGCACTATTCTATTGGACACCACTTTGGAGATATTCAAGATAATAGCATTGTCATTTAGGTAAAATTTCAGTTTGCTAAAACTTGTTCTGAAATAGTGAAGCAAAGAATTAGTCACACATTAGCTCATTATTTTAATTGCCAGCAATGCTAACACATTAACAGAACACAAAGACAGATGAGGCCAAATACCACAGAGTAGAGAGAGAATGTGTGAGCCTCCATCTGTCTGAGCATGAACAGCGTGTTAGCGGTGAGCCTGACTTCCAAAGCTAGAGGAATGAATTCAGACAGGTCTGTTCTCCTTAACCACTCTCGTCTCGCTTCCTAGCAGTCGTCCTCCCCCATGTCTCCCGCTCTCTGTTGGCCTCCCCTTCTGTCTCTCTTTATTGGTCGTCTTCCCCTCCGTCTCTCGTTTGGTCGGCCTCCCCCCTTGTCTCTCTATCTTGGTTGTCCTATCCCTTGTCTCTCTATCGGTCGTCCTCCCCCTCTTATCTCTCAGTCGTCCTCCCCCTTATCTCTCTCTCTTGGTCGTCCTCCCCCTTGTCTCTCTCTCTAAGTCGTCGTCCTCCTTTTCTCTCTCTGTCGGCCGTCCTCCCCTTGTCGCTCTCTCGGTCGTCTTCCCCCTTTTCTCTCTTGGTCGTCCTCCCCCTTGTCCCTCTCTCGATCATCCTCCCCCTTGTCTCGCTCTCGGTCATTCTCCCCATGACCTTCTCTCGGTGGTCCTCCCCTCTGCTCTTCTCTGGGTCATCGTCCTCCTTGCCATTCTCGGTCGTCCTCCCCCTTGTCTCTCTCTTAGTCGTCCTCCCCCTTGTCTCTCTCTCTTAGTCGTCCTCCCCCTTGTCTCTCTCTCTTGGTGGTCCTCCCCTTTGTCTTTCTATCGGTCGTCCTCCCCCTCCGTCTCTCTCTGTGTCCTAAAACAACACAACTCACGTTGAACTTCTTCTTGACGTCGTTGTCCTTCTTCTCCTTCTCCTTCTGCTCCCGCTTCTCTCTCTCTTTCTGCTCCTTCAGCTCCTTCTTCTCCTTCTCCAGCCGCTGCTTCTGCTTCTTCTTCAGCTCTTTTTCGTCCGGCCCATCAGATGTAGCCTTTTTGTCTGAAGGTGTCCTGAAGCTAAGTCGCGAGAGAGAGAGAGAGAGAGAGAGAGAGAGAGAGAGAGAGAGAGAGAGAGAGAGAGAGAGAGAGAGAGAGAGAGAGGAGAGAGAGAGAGAGAGAGAGAGAGAGGGGGGGGGAGAGGAGGAGAGAGAGAGAGAGAGAGAGAGAGAGAGAGAGAGAGAGAGAGAGAGAGAGAGAGAGAGAGAGAGAGAGAGAGAGAGAGAGAGAGAGAGAGAGAGAGAGAGAGAGAGAGGAGAGAGAGAGAGAGAGAGAGAGAGAGAGAGAGAGAGAGAGAGAGAGGCAGGAGGGAGACAGAGATTTCCAGTTTAATATTTAAATGTCTGAATAAAAAAGAAAGAGAGAGAGAGAGGATGTCCATGCAGGACATTATAATGGGATAATAGGATGTGGGTGTGGCTGCGGGGAACAGAACAAGGGTGTTGCAAATGGAGATAGAAGGCCAGTCACTGAGTTGACAACAAAGCTGTGACAGCAGAAATGGGTCAGACTGAGACGTGTGGGCCTTACTTGCCAAGACGGCCTAGCTTGCTCTTCTCTTCGTTCTGTGAAAGGAGAATGGAGATAAGGATATGTGCTAAGCCCCCCCCCCCCCACACACACACACACACACACACACACACACACACACACACACACACACACACACACACACACACACACACACACACACACACACACACACACACACACACACACACACACACACACACACACACACACACACACACACACACACACTCAAACACACGCAGTAATACACACACACACACACAAATGCATGCACACACACAAACATACACACATCCACACCCACAAAAGCACACGCATGCACACAAACACACGTTTAAACATATCTACTGTACATTAATCAGAGAATGTGTATAGAAACTTAATTAAAAGTTGCAAGTAATGCGCTCTGTATTGGCATCCTGCTTACTGTTGGCTGTTGGGTCTCATCATATGGATCTGTTGAAAGGGGACAAATACATGAATCATATATTAAAACGGTGTCTTCTTGCCATGATCCATAGGCACATTATGTATTATAGATCACATTTTTTTGGACGAGACAGAGTAAGGCCATTGACTATTTAAAGGTATTCAAATTGCCACTGTGACACCTCTTGACTAGACATTCACATTAATGAAAACTGAAGACTTTTATAGTGTAAATGCCTTACATCCAAACCCTAAATTTGAATTCAATCCATACATGAACTACCTATGCAGACTTCCCCTAAGAAAGGTTATTTTTGTTGTTGCTATGACGTCATTCATGTATGCACTGACCTAGGAAACAGGTTACTATCAATTTAGCAGTAGACAAGTTTTGACATTTTGAAGTCTGAAATCTGAAGTCTGAAGTCTGATATGTTTTCTATTTGACTTATCTTTTATAGCAATACTATTAGACCTGACTACTACACTACTGAACATGCCTCTCATAGTTAAGAACTTGACCAAAGTCTGAAATCTGGTTTATTTGAATTTGATAGCTACACTATTTGTCTTAATTTGGATAGCTATGATTTTGGACCCGAGGCTAATACTCCTACACAAAGCTGATGTTTGGTGGCTTGGAATTCATTTGAAAGAGTCCTTACTCTTTGGTGGTCCTTTGCGCTTCTTTGTTCCCTCCACCTTCACTTTCTTCTTTGTGGCAGACACGTTGACGTCTTCATAGAGGTTCTCGGAATTCTCAAATACGCTGTTATTTGCTTGCAACCTTGGTGAGCCAGAAATGTAGAGAAACGTAAGTAAAATCCAAGGACTGAAATTAAAATATAGAAATCAAATCAAAAACCCAAATGTCCAAGCATTGACTCAATGGGGGCGCAAGCTTACACTGAAGTCGGTCGATTATCCTGAGTGCTGTGGGCAGATGAATCAAACACATCCTGACTTTGCTCCTCGTCTGGAATCTCCCGGAATCCTGGCACTTCAAACTCTGATGCCAATGCTCCGTAGTCCTCATAGGCTGAGTTAACGTTGTTGGGAAGTGGGTTTCCGGGATTGTGGCTGTTTGGAGTACTGTAGTCCTCGTCTCCCCAGGTGTACTCAGATGGCTGAGGAGAGTGGGGCTCGGGGGAGTGTGTGTCCTCAAACTCTGGGAGGCCTTCGCTGGTTTCTTCTTGTTCCCAGGAATCCGGAGGAGCCAGGATCTCTTTCACTAAAGGGAGACGCAGGTGACCGCAGTGAGAATCGTATTAAACACATAACACATTATGTAAAGCAGAGACAGCTCTGTCTTATATGTGCTATTTGGAGAGCAGTCAGAGACTTTATTTTTATTTTTTATTTCCCATTACTAAAATCCAAAATATCAGCCCAAACAAATATAAGCGTTCTTAAAGTGTCAAAGTTGAATTTCTGGCAGCAGAAGATAGTGCTTAATTTTATCGTAGCCACACAAACTGCCTGTACATTATAGGAAATAGCCTGTGTTCGGGAATTATGTTGACATATTTACCCTCCAGGGGCGGAGGCAAGTAGGGAGTCAGATTGACACTGGGGGGCCTGGCGGGTTTTAGTGGAGGGGGTCCAAGAACCTGGGGCTCAGGGAGGGCCCTTCTGGATGGAGGCGGAGGGACCACCATGAGCTCTGGCATCACGTCAGGACCCTCCTCAGACGTACCTTGCGACACAAAACATACCTTGTAAATACATTTACAAAGAGGTTTCAATAGGCAAAGAGGGAACAATACGTGAGATAAGCCAAGCTACATTTTTCAATGGGCAAGAAGCCTAAGAAGTCAAACACAATGAAATGAGTTGATGTCTTTCACCTCACTTCCACAGACTTTTTGTCATCTAACAAATATCCTCCTGCTGTGGTAAGGTATACAGAAGCAAATCAAGATCATATAGAGTTCCTCTACAGCTGCAACAATCTTCTAATAAGGTTACCACACAAACAGGCTCTAAATGTCAACCAATAGTATCATACATTCAAGTCCCCTGCCTCAAAAATCCTGCAACGTGCTAACCCACAGCTGGCTAGCTTGTTTGGTCAGATTGTCTCAATCCAATCAATGTTCATTCTTACTACGTTAGTTTTGACAACTGTTTCAGGTTGTATTCAAATATCTGGTTTCATCATGTAATAGCTTGAAAACATAAATTTCTAAACTAAACCTGACCTTTGTTAGAAGTTTATCCAGAAAAACATACTTATATGTTATCTACTGTGCTCAAATTAACAAGCAAATGTATACAACAGACACCCACACCCCCCCCCCCCCCCCAGCCTTCCCCCCCCACACACACACAATTCTAGACTATAGACTATCATTAGTGTTGCCAGCACCACACTGGCAAAAGCCTTATATTAATATTAAATGTGCGATTGCATTATGCGATACTTACACACATTAAAACTGAAATGCAGAAGGCAGTGATTAAAGTGAGGCTGCTGGTTAAAATACATCGAGCTGTGATCACGACTCATCTCAGAGAGTCTACAGTTCCACGTTCACATTACAGACATGTTCGGCATTCCTCCTGGTTGTTTCTGGTGCACAAGAAGTATCTAGGTGCTGTTATGCATTGTCTCCCTATTTAAATATTTGGACAAAAAAACACTCCTGACTTAGGACCTCCTGGCAACCACTGCTGTCCACATACCACATTTCAGTTTGCAGTTCAAACGCTGCTACGTGTCTATGTGTGTGCACCTCGCCAGCTGTACAGGTATGTTGGTAATATTGAGTGGAGAGAGAGCATACCATTGTAAAATAGTATTTTCGACGATAACGAGAAGTGGAACCAAAATGAAACAAGAACATACGGTGATAGACTGAGGATGAAGTGAAAAAGAGCAAGGCGAAGAGGGACAGAGGAAGAGCAAGAGGGATTAGCGGGGGGGGGGGGGGTCCGTCGGCTTTCTGTTGTACATACTGTTCACAAAACCGTTTACGTGGGCTGCTTTAGGGTTCCTATGATCCTCATAGTCCAGTGGTGGCAGATCAACGAGACTGCCAGGGGGAGGGAATCCTTCTGGAGTTGGGGTCATTCGATTTGAAGTGAAGGGACTATGGAGGAACAATGGACAAGTGCAAGATTATTCAGCATTATTCATTAGAGTGGCTCATTAGCAAGATAAGACAATGAGGGTATGCAGGTGAAACTACCCCTTCAACAATCTAAACAAAGGGCACCAAACAATACCACTGCAAAAGTAATCTTGAATCCAGCAGTCCTACTTTGCTAGCAGATAGCAGAACTTCTCTTTGTTACAGAGATCAATTCCACAGATCAAAATTTCTGTGAGAGGGAATTTTAATTGAATTGAAGTGTAGATCCATACTGTCCATTCACACAGTGTTGATTTGTAAAGATGTACTATTTGTTACAGTTTACTACTACGGCCGAGTTTGCGATGTCTGTTTATCGTCAATTACCCGCTTACGGATCCCCGCCCCAAGCCAAAGGAATGGGCCGAACGAATATGAAGCCAAAGCCAGCGTTGAGCTCATCTGCCAACAGACTTTAGATGAATCTAAAAGGGTGCTTGAGACATATAGTTCACCTGGCAGCCTTCCTGCGAACTTTCTCTAGGGCATGGAGAATCCTCTGGTCCGCCGGAGTGGTCTTCTTCCCGGGGGTCTTCCCCGCCCGCTCCAGGGCCGAGGACAGGGCAGATCCCGGACGCTCCATATTGGGAGATGCCGAGAGGGGCAGGGCGTCGTCAGCGGTGGCCGTGATGGGGAGCTCCTCCCCGCTGTGGTCAACCTCCACCCCTGCTCTGGCGGAGATCTGCCCCGATCTGAGCGGTGGGGTGCTGGGGCCGGAGGGTGCCGGCCTGGGGGTGGCCACCGAGCTGAGCAAGGGGCTGTTTGGTGCGGAGTGACGGACTGAGGAGGGTGTGGCAGATCTGGGGCTGGCTGAAACAGGCGCGGCGGGGGCGGGCTCCCCCTCTGATAGAGTTTCTGTCTCTTGCCAGGGAGCGGTGTGCATTGCTGGGACATTGTCTATGAGGGAGGCATAGGAGGGGCCGTTTGGAGGGGCGATAGGGATAAAGTTGGGTGGCATGAGGGCTGCCATGGGGTTGTACTCGGGGACCGTGGCGGGGGGCAGCGGGGGCGCTGCAGCCGGGGCTCCTACAGAGGGGAGGGAGCCGCTCGGGACCAGCGGAGCCGGTCCACTGTGGACGTCCGGGCTGGGGGAGTCGAGAATGGGTTCAATGTCCATCGACCCTCTCTTGGAGATCTTCTTGAAGCCTGGGAAGGTCAACTTCCTGAGGGTGCCTTTTGGTGGAGGCGAGGCAGGCACCAGCTCACTGGACTCTTTGGATCTGAAATGAAGCAGCCCCTTCTTGTCTTTCCCGCTCTTCGGCTTGGGCGGGTCTTTATCCTCCACGTCCTGCTTCTCCTCTTTGCTCCCCTTCGTGGACTTTCTGTCCTTAACATTGCCGGCTTTGGGCTTAGCGTCGCTCTTCTCCTTGGTCTTGGTCAGTGGTATGAGGGGCTTCCGGCTGTCCTTCTTGTCCTCTTTGAAGACTACACCGGGGGCCCCCGCCATCCTGGTGTCTAAGTTGATGGAGGTGAGAATGGAGGGTCGGGCCCCGGCCGGCAGGTGGTGGGTGTGACTCTGGGGAGGGGGGACGATCTGGGGTTTCTCTGGGAGGACAGGTCTGCTTCTGGGCTGCCTCAGGAGTATTTCCTCCTCCTGGAACTTAGCCCTCAGGGCGTTGAAGTCCATTGTGTTCTCCTGCTTGAGGGAACCATCAGGCAGAAAGTGCACATTCACAGTAATTGTAAATATAAAGTGATAGTAGACATTGTATTACATTATATTATTGTATTACTTACAATTGTTATTGTTAGTTAAAAGTGATTTCTTCCAGAAATCTTAATGTTCTTTCATAAGTTATCAAAACCACCATTAGTAATAGACTCCCAATTGCTCTCACACACACACACACACGCACGCACGCACGCACGCACGCACGCACGCACGCACGCACACACACACACACACACACACACACACACACACACACACACACACACACACACACACACACACACACACACACACACACACACACACACACACACACACACACACCGGATTAAAATATTGTTTTTATATTTGTTTTGTTTGGTTATCTGTTGCCTCACAACAAAAAGAAAACAAACACAACCATTAAAACGTATTTACCTAATCTACAGTAGGACGATCATTAGGATATCAAATAGTCATGTCGTAAAGCATTACATAGTGTCGTTTTTGAGAAGTTTTCAATAGAATCACTCGTACCTGATCCATTGCGCTTCAGGTCGTCAGGTGTTTATATGAGACAACTCCACTGATATTCTCATTTGCCTCTCATTCTGGATCCAACGATTATTTCCTCTTGGTGAAAAATAATAATATATCGCTTCAACAACGATATAGCGTTTCTCATCTACTTGAAGGAGATGTTGGAATTCTGTACGAATGACGCAAACATCAGCGTCCTGTGCTCTGCTGCGGGCTCATCGCGTTCAGGTTTCGATGTGAGCATGAAGTGATGCGCATATCCATCCTTACCTTGCCGAAACACTCAGTCTCGTCCAACGAGTCCCGGTGGAGGATTTAATGCCTCATACGGACAATCGACAGCTCCCGGACTGGTTTTTACCTTCAGGAATGTGGCTTGTCTGGCACAACGTGTGCCATGAATGTGAGTCAGTCTACGTAGGTGTGTGTGGCAGGCCTCCTGAGTAGGAAAGTGTTTTTAAACTATTTACTAACCTACAACAGTAGAGTTTTCCATCGGTGAACACAAGATGTAGCCTTTACAAATAGCTCAAGGAAAACAATCGAGTGGGCTGTCCCTCTGGAATTGAAACGGATATGTTTGAGTTACTTATACCGAAATCCTTTATGAATATGATAAATGATACTGTAGCTGATACCTTACATTCCAGGCTATTGACACATACCTCACAGCTATTCAGGAGTTTATTCACACACACACACACACACACACACACACACACACACACACACACACACACACACACACACACACACACACACACACACACACACACACACACACACACACACACACACACACACACACACACACACACACACACACACACACACACACACACACACACACTTATAGAACAGGCTAAATACACGTTCTGTGGGACCTTTTAAGGGGAGCAGAGGGCCTGTGTACTATGGCTAGCTTGTGGAGAAATAATAGAACCGTTCCCATTGGTTGATGAAACCCCCAGGTATCAATGGCCTGATGAGGGCTGTGTCCTGTGAATTTCAAACAGATTTTCCCCAGGTTAATTGTTAACCGTTTGACCTTTAAAATATCATGTTATGCACACGTACGCATACGCACACATACTCCAGAGTGTACATACATAGGATACCGTGAACAAACTAACTCTGGACTGTTAATATTGCTGTGCTAACTGTGTTTATACATCCTGCAGGGAGGCGCTGGTATGGAAATAAGAGAGAGGAAGTGAGTGGCCTGGCTGGGCATTCAGCTGCTAATTAAGCTTATGGCATGTTGCATTAGAGGCTGTCAGAGCAGCACTTCGGAGACATGACAGCTCATTAAAGCAGGCTTGAGTTACAACACAATAGTGTGCCCCCGCCTTGCTTTCAAACACACAGGGGTCACCTCTGCCAGACACAAACCATTAGTCTCTCGCTCTCTCCCTCTCACTCTGTCTCTCACGCATGTAAATAACTACTGTAGAGGAGTAAAATAAAGTGAGAGTAGACATATTAGTCATTTGGGATGTGTTTATTTGCAACAGTAATACATTGTGGAATACGTAAGATCAAAACAAAAGAGAAAAAAAGCAAAATCATCTAAAAATCCACTGTAGGATGCATCATATTCATAATGATAAAAAAATGATGTGTCAATTTTTACGCTTAAGAAACCGTTAGCTGAGGTAAAAGTTAAAACAGGGTCTAGAAATGTCACGGACTCAAAAACAACGCTTTCCCTTTTTAAATCCATATCACTTTTCGCACGATCATTTTGTTTGTTAATCAAGATAATCAACACCAAAATCAATAAGTCCAAAAATTAAAAATAAATGAAAGAGAAATCAAATGAGGCAGCGGACTGGAGGCCATAAAATAAGGAGCCACTGGCTTCGAGTTGAGGCCTGGATGCAGATGTCCCCCCCCCCCCCCCCCCGGTGAGACGCTCATGTACAGCAGGGTCACTGGACTCAGGACCGGGGCGCTACGAGGTGGGCGGACCAGGTGGGGGGTTGAATCAGGTAATGAGGATGGAGCAGCTAGGTGTGACAGAGCGGGGGAGAGGGTTCTACACGGGATGGGACGTGGAGCAGGGGAAGGGGTTCTACAAGTCACCTGGCGAAGCGGCTGCTGTCACATGAGCAGTCATGCTAACTCTGATACACCGGTGCAGGGTAGGGGTTAATGGGACCTTATGTTGGCAACAAAGGGTTAAGACGAGAAACAAGGGTGTTGTGTGAACCAAGGCTCAGGGGACTGAAGCCAGGGGTGAGGGCCGGGGGAGGGGGCGCTTTGAGACGGGACCCGGAAACATAAGTAGAGGACGAACGTTGATATTGCTTGGGTAAAATCTATAAAGAGTTTGCATAACGGAAGCCTTCCTATTTTATAGCACAGAAGTCCGCTGGACCAAATGATTCTTGTTATCGTTATTTACAAAATGAGCTTGGCAAACCATGGATCAGATGCTTTAAAGCCATACACTCTATAACTCCTATAGAGCTGCCCCCGGTGGCCGGATTTGACTTATAAAATAAAAATTCATTTTTTTTGTCTTCATTTATTTGTTCATTTCTTTTTCATTTGTATTGTACAAAAGCTATAGAGAGTGAACAGTTCAATCACAGAATCTGTTTGATTTGCAACATCCATGTCTTCACAGATCCCATTCTGTAGCACGTCTAGTCCTCTGGCCTGTGTCAAGCTGGCCACTTACACATGTTTGGCCAATCAAATGTTTGCGTGTGTGTCAAGTGGTATTTTGATAGGTGTATATGTAGTAGTGTCTGTTTTTATGATTTGAATGTGTGTGTTTGTGTGGGTGTCTGATTCACGCATATGTATGTCTTTCTGGGTCTTCGTGGGTGTAGGAGTGTCCAACACCAACATATTGGCTCTGAACCCACACACGTCCCCTGTACCTGTCTGTAAGTGCATGTCTGTGTATGTATTTGTATGTGAGTCGCTCCAGTTGTCTTTTTCTTTATATTGATCCAGCAGAAACTCACATGTATGGGGAAAAAACGAAACAAAAAAACGCCCGACCAATCAGATGGAGGGATCTTCCAAGCAGAAGCAGTAGATTTGTCCTGGTAGGCCCGTTAGAGTCTAGCTCCTCCCACTGGATCTCTGCTACACGT
>OLKM01001262.1:62500-75000 GCA_900291075.1 Melanogrammus aeglefinus | reverse complement strand
AAAAAAGCTGTTGGAGCTGAAGGGTAGTTATGGTGGCATTTGGAGAGGCTTGCCAGGCCCAGACAGTCAGCAGTAAGGAGACGCCAGCACCACTGAGAGACTGAGAGAAAGAAGGGTGACGGAGAGATGCTGAGAGCAGCAGTGACAAGGCCAAGCATTCCCAGAGCGCCCAAGCTCACTATCCGGCACTGCGCCTCTACATCATTGAGTCCACGCTGCCAGCGGTGCTGGAGGAGGGAGGGGGGGTGGGGTGGAAGAAAGGGGGAGGTGACGTAGTCGGGGGATCAGGGGGGGGGAGGGGCGGAGGCTTTGGAGGAGGAGAAGAAGGTGGAGGGAGTGGAGGCAGAGGTGGTGGAGGAGGTGAAGGCAGAGTTGGTGTAGGAGAATGGGATGGATGAGGAGTGAGTTGAGAATGAGGTGAAAGAGGCCGAGGAGGAGGAGGAGGGGGAGGGTGTAGAGGCAGGGGGTGGAGGTGGACGTTTGAGTTGTAGGAGCAGGTGGAGGTTAAGGTAGTTGAGAAGGGGCTGGAGAATGAGGTGGAGGAGGAGGAGAGAGGGGAGGAGCAGTTAGTGGAGAAGAAGGTGGTGGAGGAGAAGGGGCTCGAGAATGATTTAGAGCAGGGGTCTTCAACATATTCCTGGCCAAGGACCCCCAAACTGATCGAGAGATGGAGCGGGGACCCCCTACTTATATATTGTATAAAATTGTGTTTTTTTATTAAACTGGTCCTATAGTGCCATGTATAAATGTACCTTGTTATTTTGCATTCAATACTAAGGTATTCAAATAATACACAGGTTAATATATTCATGTTTTTATTTTAAACATGTGCAAGGTACAGTGGCCATGCCACTGCCATTCATAAACATAACATAACATAATAAACTGCCAAGATCAACAATGTCTGTCAATTGCATGTAATCATGCATAAAAGCTATTCGAATTTACATTTTTAAATGTGGAAACGAAAATTAGTGATACTTGTTAGTGTCATTTATTGCCTGATTCGTGTCTTTCTTATCACTCCGCAAGTAGTCCGGTAACTTATCAACCCCAGCGTGTCCCAGCGGCGTCAACGTCTTTGGCGGACAATTTCTCTGCTGATCGCTTATTTTCCCGATAAGGACCTGCGTTCTGTACATTGTCCCCTACATAACAACACTCTCTCTCTCCCATCAGTCTTGGCTGTGCACTCTCATCCAAATACGTATTGTTTGCGGCGGAGGAGGGGGTAGATATGAAGACCGGACGAAAAACTGACGTCGCTGTGCTGTCCTTCTTAATTGAAGGAGCAGGCAGAGAAAAGCTCGACCCTGCTGGAGAGCTCGGTCCAGGTGTGTCAGGTGTACGCGAGAGATATACAAACATACGGTTACCACTTTTGTAAATGCCATGTATACAGTACATTCGGATCGCATGATAGGAATAGATCAATTCCGATTAGAAATCAGATCAGAAGTGTCCATGTAAACGCGGCTAGTGTGTTGGATTCATGTTAATGTGTATTTATAGTCATTTCAATTTGTGGAAAAAATTGCAGCGAAAAAAATAAATACAATTCTAATCAACCAAAACTTTCACGACCCCCCTGCAGTAACTCCGCGGACCACTAGGGGTCACAGACCCCTTGTTGAAGACCTCTGATTTAGAGGATTAGGAGCAGGAGGAGGTGGAGGAGGAGGTGGTGGAGGATGAGGAGGTAGGGAAGGAGAAGGTGGTGGAGGAGTAATGGGTGGAGGTGGTGGTAGGGATGGAATTGGAAGAGGTGATCGAAGAGGATGTGGAGGACGAGGAGAAGGAGGAGGGATGGGCTGCTTACTGGAAACAAAAATCAGAGCCTAATAGGCTAAATATCTGGTGCTCATTATGCCTTCATCCTTTCAATATAAAGGTGAGTGTTGTGGGCAGCAAATGTTTATTATTTCAATGTACATGTGTGCTTTACTAGTGTGTTTGTGTGTGGATTTGTGTATATGTGTATGTGTGTGTGCGTGTGGGTGTTTGTGTGCGAGAGATTGAATATGTGGTTCTCTGTATGTGTGTCTTTCCTCATGTGCATTTATGTGCATGATGCGTGCGTGTGTGTGTCCCTGTGTCCCTGTGTGCCTGCGGTTGGTCCTGACCAGGGCATTCCAGCAGAGCGTTGTGGGATTTCTCTGTGAAGCGTGGAAGCAGACCATTTCACAGGCAGAGGCCTGAGCGCCTGCACTGGACACCATGAGATCAGCCAACACAAAAAAAGAAAAACACTCCCGCGAAAACCTCAACACGTGTACGTCTGGCCCCTACTGTGGGACGACAGGCAATCACAGCCAACCGCAGACACAAATACTCACAGCTACACACAAACTCACACCTTTTTGGCAGCAATCACAGGTGTGTTTGGCTGGGGAATAACTAGGTCTAATGCACAGGTGTGTGTCTGTGTGTCTGTTGTGCGTGTGTGCTTGTGTGCATGTAAATGTCTGTGTGTGTGTGCATGTGTGTGCATGTGTGTGTGTGTGACTGTGTTTGGGCGTGTGTCTATGTGTGTGTGCGTGTATGTTTGCCTGGCAAGTTGTGATTGAGCACATAAACACCATATGGATGCATCTTCATTAGACCCGAACCAAAGAAGTCCAGTGTTCCTACCTACAACCTCACAGGAACAAAAACCACTTCCTTGAGTTTGCTTCAGTTTCCACCCCGCACAAAACACACACACACACACACACACACACACACACACACACACACACACACACACACACACACACACACACACACACACACACACACACACACACACACACACACACACACACACACACACGATACTTTAACTCAAACCTCTCAGTGTGACAAGCTGTGGTTGGGTTCACGTGTGGGACAAGGGGCGCACGGGATTGTGGAGCTACACATCAGGGACACGAGTCACCACTCTCCCTTCCACGGCCCAAGATGCCATCTCCCCTTCCCCCTTCCCGGGGTGGGGGTGACGAGGAGGCGTCTTGGGCTTTAATTAAAGCCAATTATGTCCGGGCAGTCATTAATCTTGGCACCCCAGCATTAACTGATGAAAAGATTATCATTAAAAATGTTCTCTGTGTGGGACTGGCTGCCAACAGCTATCATTAGGAAGCTGCTGTATGGAAGTGTGTGGGCAGGGGGGGGGCGCACAGACGGCGGTTCGGAGGCAGGCACCAACATGGCTGCCTGCCCGTGTGTATGCATTTGGACAGAAATAGTGCAAGGGTTATGCCGTCGAGGCTGCACTTGTATGTTTTTGCATATGTGTGTGCATGTGTGTGCGTGGGTGAAATCGTGTCTTGGCGCCGCTCTGCATATATTGTACCGATGGTCTCCTAGGAGGAAACGAGCAGTCTGTGTGCACAACTCTTTGCTATCAGGTCATGTGAGCTAAGGCCCCTGGGGTTTTGTTTTTAAACTGCCTCCATGAGCCGCTCTGAGTCTACGCTGCGTTGAGTCTTGAACTCTGCGTTGAGTTACACAGCAGACTTTTCACGTTGTTATCAGTGGGGATGATTTCTGTGGTCTCTGCCACTTACTGTCCCCTCGTCCCTCTAAAAGAATGCATACGCTGTGTGTCACATTGCATCGCTAAACTTGATGCAATATGCATGAAACTAAAACGACACGGCGCATCACTTGGGGTTAACCTTAAACACCAGAGAGCAGCGTATCACTGACAAAACCAGCCAATGACCAAAGACACCATTATTCCCAGCAGTGCACTTTTGCTGATGATCTGTCATTAACGGTTGCGTTGTGCTGTGAGGCGCACAGGACGGGCCTTAGAAAACCAGGGTATAGGAGGGGGAGGAGGAGGTTACCGGGGTACAGTCACTCCAAAACAAATAGGGATAAATATTGGATGGCTATACACACGGATAAAAGCAGGCTTTGTGGGATCATTGCTTCGCTGTACAGTGGAATACTCACGAGGGTTGCAAAATAATGATTATAATAATAGTATTAATAATAATAATATAAAAAGATACAACTTAACAGCAAACAGACATAGCAAAGCAATGAAAAAACCACACACAACCGCACAACACACACCGACATCATTGACACACACACGCACGCACACACACACGCATACACACACACACACACATGCACGCCAGCACGCACACACACACACACACACACACACACACACACACACACACACACACACACACACACACACACACACACACACACACACACACACACACACACACACACACACACGCAGGCAGGGAAGACATGTTTGATAGCAGGCAAGGAGAGCGGGGGTGCAAGAAACAATGAGGAAATTACAGTGAAGGTTAAAAAAAGAATCAATGATGGCAGTGATGTGACAAAGAGGCAAGGCAGAAGGGGGAGGACAGCAGAGTGAGAGAGAGAGCGAAGACAGAGACAGGGAGAGGTCTGCATCCTTATGGAAATATAAAGTGGTGGAAGGAAGAGAAAGAGTCGGTACCTACCCTACCCTGCGGTTGTCTAGCTCCCTGCCTCTGGAATGGCCTGGTCAGGGCAAGGCTCCGTCGTCTCGCTGGGGCAGGGAGAACCAGAACTACACGCCTAGACAGCAGGAGAAGTGAGGCGGTGGCCGGCGAGGAAGAGGAGAGGGGGAATAGGAGCGGTGTGTGGAATGTTGTGTGGACGAGGGAGAAGGGAAGGAGAGGGATTCAGGAAGGAGGAGGGTGGAGGAAAAGTCGGTGGAAATGTAGATTCGAAAGAAGAAGAACCGAGATTGTGAAATAGGAAATGGAGGAAAAGAAGGTAGAGAGAGGAAGCAAACAGAGGAAGAATCAAGTTGAAGGAGGGCCGCAGCAGTTCTGAGGACTGAAAAGGGCAAAGGCACAAACAGGAGCTGAAGAGAGAAAGTCACCATCGAGAAAAGGGACAAAAAGGACGATCAGAGATAAAAACCACTGCTCATCTCCAACTCTCAGACTCCCATTCAAATATATTGACAGCCCCACACCTAGATATCCACACATGGAAACACAGCACAAACACACACACACACACACACACACACACACACACACACACACACACACACACACACACACACACACAGCCACACACACACACACACACGCACACACACACACACACACACACACACACACACACACACACCACACGCACACACACACACACACACAGCACCACACACACACACACACACACACACACACACACACACACACACACACACACACACACACACACACACATATCCAAACACTGAAACCCACACAGTGAGTGACCTATTATGAAAGCCTTTTAGTGTTCATTCTATTGATTTGCTGCTTTCCCCTGAAACACTTTGGCTTTTCACACCCCATATTGTGGGAGGCTGTTTTTTCTCACTTCAACTTGTTTTGTCCTTTTTTTCCCCTTCTCTCGATTCCTGGGTAACCTTTCTATCTCTCCCTTCCTCACACGAATCAGCGAGTGGGCGGCAGTGGCCCCAAATGCATTATTTTCCTTCCTTTCCTCAAGTCTCGGAAAGGTTCCCTCTTTTGAGGTTGCGGCATTTTCTAGAATGTGAAAGCTCTTGCTTGCTCCTGCCCCTCTGTAAGTCTTTTCAATAATGACTGTGTGAAAAGCTTTAAACCAACAAGACAAAAAGAGAAGCATAATAAAGGTTAAACAAAAAAGTGCTGAAAGGTTGAGAGACGTAACGGAGGGAATCCAAGGAGAAAGCAAAAAGGAAGAAAGACAAAGGCAGAGAGGCAAAGAGAAACAAAGTAGGACAGAATGGGCTAGAATGTCGAGCCTTGCTTTGGATTCTTTCCGGAAGGCCACACAAGCCTCCTACCCCTCACCGGACCCCTCTACACCTCTTCACCGCTCCCTTATCTCTCCCTGTCTATTTCTGGGTCGGACCTGGTTGGCTTGGGCTGAATAAATATAAATTGCCGGGGTGAATTGGGCCACTAATTCTCCTTCATGTTAGCCAGGGAGAGCCTTTCCATTAATTTGTTGTATAGAGGATACCAGGCTCATATTAATAAACACTTAATGATGTCTCTGTCCATTCCACCAGCACACACACACACACACACACATACACACACACACACACACACACACATGCAAGCACACACACGCAAGCACACAAACAGACAAACACACGCACACACACACACACACACACACACACACACACACACACACACACACACACACACACACACACACACACACACACACACACACACACACACACACACACACACACACACACACATCAACTGGTGCACATCCCCTTATCAACCCCCCGTATAAGGTGGGCTAAAATCCCCCAAAAAGGTTCCTCATATAATAAATAAACACATAGACACACAGACACACAGACACAAACACGCACAATCATACACGCCCTCACAAACACAGGATGGGCTAGAATCCTGAGTGTGTGTGCAACACACACACACACACACACACACACACACACACACACACACACACACACACACACACACACACACACACACACACACACACACACACACACACACACACACCACACACACACACACAAACAGGTCTGCCCCTTAATCAAGGAGAGTGATTACCTGGCCTGCCAAAGCTTTAACATGGGCTATTTATCAGCTGATGACACTAGCATTCACACACACACACACACACACACACACACACACACACACACACACACACACACACACACACACACACACACACACACACGCACACACACACACACACACACACACACACACACACACACACACACACACACACACACACACACACACACACACACACACACACACACACACACACACAGATGCAAACACACACTTACAGGGTCCTCCTCGCCACTGCGACTAGGGCTGCCCTCTACCTCGCCAAACGAGTCATCCGTAGGGGGGTCCGTTGCGTCGGTAGGGGGGTCGCTGACATGTGAGGACTTGGAGGGGGAGCTCTGCCTGGGGGCCGGTGTTGGCGCTGCGGGATGGGGGAAAGGATTAGATGTACCTCAGGCCCTGATATACTTACAACCAATCCAAATGGCCCTGTTCGCCAAGGCTGTCCAACAGGGTACAATATAGTCAGCGCGATGTGTTTGATGTCACCAGGGGTTTCCCAAAATCTCCATTTAATTGTATGCCTCATATTCTAAAAAAGTCTTGCCTTGAATTGGTTCCTCTCCAAAGTGCGGATAGCCCCAGTCAATGTTTTACCAAAATCAGATACTGGGGTCCTCATTGAAGTAGTTTTTGAACGAATTGCAGGCAGTGGTATATTAGGGGGGGTTGATTATTTTGACTGAGCAGCACCCTGGTCAAAATGCAGTGATAAAAGCCCTATGCTTCGTTTTGGACACAAACCTGCCATTTGTTTGTGCCGTTTTCAAGGAACTATGAACATAACTCAATGGGTTCCTTGGCATAAGCACTTAAAAATAACACTATATATAAAAATGTATTCGGCTATGTATATGGTATATGATGTCAATATATATCCTGTATACAATACATTGATACGTCTCCTTCTGCATATTTGTGTGTTTGTCTGTTTCGATTCATGTGCTGTTTTCCAGCATGTGTTTAATATGCGTTGTGAGTGACCATGTTAAATAAATGAAGTGAATAACGTTGAAATGCCATATTGTGTCAATTGGTGTCTTTGCACGTATTTTTTTCATGAATGTGTTTGTGGTGTGTTTGAGCGTGTGTGTGTATGTGTATGTATGTGTGTCTTTACGTGAGTTAGTGGAGGGCGTTGTAGAGGTGACAGGTGTCAGATTCATCTGAGAAATGTCAAAGTCGTCACAGTCGTCCGTGTCCTGGGCGGTGCCCACGCGGTTGAAGTAGCTGCTGAAAGCATCAGAGGTTCCTGCTAGATTGGGCTGCCCAGTCTTCGGGCCCGGCATGGCTGGAGCCCTCGCCAGGGGGAAGTCCTGTCACCAAAGAAGGTTTTCAATAATAATAAAGGGGTATTCAAGAACAAGCTGCACCGGACGTCAAAGTTAATGTCGAATGAATGTATTTTTTTTTGTATAACTGATAGAAAGGGATTAAACTTCCATTTTTTAACAAGTGAATGGCAGATTGATGTTAATGTGTTTTTTGTGTTAAAGTTTATTATCATTTATTATTTAATGTTTATTATATATTATCAATGGAAAGTTGTAAGAATCTAGATGTCTCTGAATATCCAAATAAAAAAGGAATAGCTGATATTCAGAGATGTTATTCAGGCAGAGGCCCATAACAAAGGGGCTAGTAGTTTAAAGCTTCAAAACAATCCACCCAAAAAGTGAACAGCCTCACGGCGGAAGCGACGGAAGTCTCAAAGTAGAGAAGGTCTCCTACCTTAAACATCTCCTTGCTCATCTTCATGGCGGCTCGTTCCTGGCGCAGGGGACTCGACAGTGCCGATGGCGAGAGGGCCGATGCGCTCGCTGTGGCGGCGGCTACACCTGATTGGCCGTCACCGGTGGGGGAGGGGATGGCCGCCACCTGGGCCAGGGTCTGGAACATGGCGGGAGGCAGGGGCCCCACGGGCTGGCCAGGGAGGTAGGCTGTTGGAGGGAAGGCTCCGGCCGCCATGGCCGCCCACTGCTGCTGCGTGGCGGGGAACAGGTTGGCCTGGCCCCAAATAAGGGGCTGGCCCCCCGGCAGCACCTGGCCCAGGGGAGACTGCACCCCGAATGCCAGAGGGGCCTGGGCGGCGAAGGCCTGCTGGGACCAGTGGGCTGGAGGCACGGCTCCCATGGTCACATAACCTGGTGGTCAGGGTGAGACACAAGCAGCTTTAAGAAACATGAGCTAGGAAGTAGAGGCACAGACATGGGTACATCCCTCAAGTCTGGGATGTGGAGCAGGGAAGAAAGGGGAGCAGAATATTAATTTCAACCACACACACAATGCACTATGCACACACTAGTATAATAACCAACGCATCATCAAACAGGGCTGGCCTACTTTTGGCCTGTGCCTAATGCCGTGTCTGTTAATGGTCTTGGTGAAGTGACTAGGATAATCCCTTTTTCTTGAGGCAGGCCTTATGAATGGACAGACCTCTCTAGGTGATGCACTCTGACTGATGTACAGCACAACTATTCTCTATCTATTACACTCGCATGCTGCCTCTCCTGCCTGCACCACCAAATGTTATGATACAGAAACAGGGCAGCATGTAATTCTCAGAGGCCTTTATACACTTACACCTCCTTGGCTGATCGTTAGGAGGGGAAAAGGAAAAGGGTGAGGGAGAAGTGAAGGGATGTGAGGGGAGAGGAGAGGAGAGGAGAGGAGAGGAGAGGAGAGGAGAGGAGAGGAGAGGAGAGGAGAGGAGAGGAGAGGAGAGAGAGGAGAGGAGAGAGAGAGAGAGAGAGGAGAGGAAGGAGAGGAGAGGAGAGGAGAGGAGAGGAGAGGAGAGGAGAGGAGAGGAGGGAGGAGGAGAGGAGGAGGAGAGGAGGAGGAAGAGGAGGAGGAGAGAGGAGAGAGGAGAGGAGAGGAGAGGAGGAGAGGAGAGGAGAGGAGAGGAGAGGAGAGAGAAGAGGAGGGGAGAGGGCAAGAGAGGATTTAATAATAGCGCAGAGTGGGGAGGTATGGAACGATAGGTATGTAAGAAATTGGAGAGGAGAAGAGAGGACTTTAAAGGCGAGGAGTGGAAAGGGCGAAACATGTTTATAATACTGTCAGAGAGGAGGAGGAGGAGAGGAGGAGAGCGCAGCACAGCAGTGTAATCCACAGAAGCAGCGTGCATACCAAAGAGTCTCTCCCCCAGCCATCCCCACATGTTTATGACGTCCCTGCTGACCGGCCCAGTTAAACTGAGCCAAAGGTAAAGCAGAAATGCCCTGGCCTGCCCTAAATGAAGCATTTCATATTCAACGCATGGCAACCTCTTCTCCACATCCCCAGCCCTCCCACCACCTCCACATCTCCATCTATCACCCCCCCCCCCCCCCACACCCCCTCTCTGGCTCTCTATCGCCCTCCTACTATCTTAATCTATTTTCTCTCTTATGTCTTCCTCCTGTTCAACTGTCCTTATCTCCAGATCTGTATTTGTTTTCTCCAGCCCTGTGTGTGTGTGTGTGTGTGTGTGTGTGTGTGTGTGTGTGTGTGTGTGTGTGTGTGTGTGTGTGTGTGTGTGTGTGTGTGTGTGTGTGTGTGTGTGTGTGTGGGCACACGCGTGCTTGTGTGTCTGTGCGTGAGTGAGTGATGCACACGGAGCAGGGTGTTACCTGAGGGCAAAGAGGTGGGGCTGAAGGAGGCAAAGAGTTCTGAGGGGGGCTGCAGGCCCAGGGAGGGGTCTAGCAGGGTATTGGCGGGAGAGGCGGGGGTCTTCAGCCGTGACATTTGGATGGAGAAAGGAGAGGGTCGATCAGAGAGCAGACATGTATTCATGACAACAACAACTACTATGTTTTTGTCCTGAACATGCACGGAGGTATGTAGGTCAGGAGAGTAGAGAGTAGTAGTCCCCAACAGAAGACGAATGTGAAGAACTGCATCATGGGTATTGCAGTTCTCATCCTCTGCGGATCCACATCAATGGATGCTACTCACCGCCAGGAAAATAAGTCAACGGAAACAAACATGCTACTCACGGATGGAGAGGTGATATCCGGGGGAGTGGACATGTCTCCAAAAAGCTCTAGTTGGTTAATATTCTGAGAAGCAAAAAGAGCACAGAGGAATGGCCAGGTGTCAAGAAAGTGATGGAAAACAAAAAACAAAGAGAAAAACCACACTAACAGAGAGCATTACTCTGGGGTCATAGATATTCATTCCGTTGCAACATGCACAGTGTGCACAGTATAGCATGCTACAGCGAGGCGCGCAGCACAGCATGCGTAGGAGGAGGCCAATGTGCCCGGTGCCTACCTCTGGACAGGACAGTGACAACCACATCCCCACACAGCAGAGGCCATGATGAGGTCATGGGGAGATCGGGCAATGGAATGAAATGATTGGTTAGCTCGGCGTGGTACATCAGATTGACTCTAACGCTGGGTCCAGTTCTGTGTCCATCCCTCAGCCCGCAGCTGAGGGCAGCTGAAGGATGTACACAAGAACCAATAGTCACTTTTTATTGACCTCTTTTGGCTTTTATGTTGAAGGAGGACTTCACGCCATGTCCATGGCAATTCACTAAATACTGCCTTCTTGTTCTTTGGTATTAGCACACGGTGTGTCCTAAAGGATAGGGATATCAAAGGACCGGATAACGATAGAAACGCGTTTATATGTGATCAGCCTTTAGATGGTCTGCACTTCCCTTTCATACTTAAATCTTTTCCCCTCCCCCCGAACCCCCCTCCCCCCACCCCCCTCCCCCCACCATCCCCCCCTCTGTGATAATTTCCTTTCATCTCTTTCCCTTTCCGACATTAATAATATCTTAACCCCCGGTGGCAAGTTAAGGGAAGTCTATTTTTAGTAGTTAAAAGGAATTTAAGCCTTGCACACATGGTCAGAGATTAGCATAAATCACAGATGCGGGTAATTTCTTTTGAGATAATGAATGTTCTTGGAATATCTCCTTTTGTCTCACTAAACTCATAGGTCACACATAGACCGGAAACCTCTTCTTGTCTGTCTATCAGAAAATGGATCGGCGAGCGTGCTTCTAAATGAGGATCATGTTTGAGAGAGAGAGGGAGCGAGAGACAGAGACGAGGTCGCTAGGAGACGGTAATATAGGGCGATGTCAACCCACAGCATTCTATGGCAGATATATATCAACCCTAGCAGCACAATACACTAGATATCTGAGATACCTCCAATTGGGCAATTACATCGTTTTAGTGCCGCGAACAGAATTTGCCAAATAATTAAAGAGCATACATATCCTTTTTCTTTGGTAACTGAATAATTACAGACTGCTATATCAATATCTGAGCCGTCGCTGGTAGCCCATTAACATAATACATTGTTTCGGTAGAAGGCTTGCAACTGGCATTGGCTTTACGAGGGGGAAGTAAATATGAAGGACGTTTATGGATTTATTGGACCGTCTCTATACCCCGGGGCCTTGGCCCCAGCCATGTTGAATGATGGGGTAAGGGGTGGACAGGTCACGGTCTGCAGGGTAATGCCAGGGTTTTTATGAATGTGTTATTAACGTGTGGAGAGTATCTTGATTCTCTGGAATGAACCACTGACCCTGCACAAACCTCCACCCGCCTCACCCCTCATCCCCATCCACCACTCCACCCGGTATTGGCCCAGACAAATCTCTGATGGACACAATGACCTTTGCGTGTGTTCAGAGCGAGAACCACCGCTTGACGTTTGTGTGCGGTGATTTACTTCTTCTCAATACGCCGCACTTACCTCCGCCTCAAGTTGGTTCAACCTCGTGTACACACACAGTCACATACAGAGGCGCATCCACACACACACACACACACACACACACACACACACACACACACACACACACACACACACACACACACACACACACACACACACACACACACACACACATACAGACACCTACAC
>OLKM01001262.1:50000-57500 GCA_900291075.1 Melanogrammus aeglefinus | reverse complement strand
AGACATTCTATATCATAAATACACTATATATGATATAGGATGTATACTGTATGTATACAACTGCTTAAATATATATATATATATATATATATATATATATATATATATATATATATATATATATATATATATATATATATATATATATATATATAGACGCTACAAGTTGATGTCGGCAGGGTTGCTATGGCCGGAAATCGGAAAGACGCTGTCAATCCTGTGTGTTCAATGTTCGCTACGTCACGTTTTGAAAAGTGTGTTTCCATCTCCCATTTTGCGTATTTACTCTCTTTCGCCTTTCTCAAAAACCACCTCAAGCGAGCGGATAAACTTTTTTGCGAATTAGAGGATTTTTATGCAAATTTTGGTGTTTCCATCACCGTTTACTGATTCGATACTTCAAAATTTGCATAAAATTAGGGGGATGGAAACGCAGCCACTGAGACCAACTGAAACAAAGCCGATATGAAACTTAAACTGTGATTCTGAAGAAAGCATAAATGATATCGAAATTCCGTTTAGACATTTTTGAAGATACGAGTGTGTAGATTTGTTTTTTTTGAACGAAGGTAAACGGAAAGATGATTTAAGGCGCGTTCACTCTCCTGATGATAACGAGACGGCTCGCCAGTGATGACGCTCACGCCTACGTGTGTTTCCGACAGTGACCGTTCATGTGCACTTGGGAAACAGCCGGTTGGAATCTAAAAGTTCTTGAAAGCAGGGCTTTTTTATCCGATAAAAAACAGTAAGAACGAAACAGAACTTAGTAGGATCAGTTTCAAGTTTGCATGCCTTTATTTCCTTGATGCCTATCACCTACTATCCTTTTGCTTTTATTTATGAGAAGCACATACAGAATTGCCAGTGGAAGGCAACATTTGCCTTTATCTAGAGCTAGTTTACCAGTACACAACGTTTAAAACTGAGCAAAGTCATGCCAACAGACGTTAGAACGTCAACCAATAGTAAAGTATGTGATATACTGGTTGATACTTTTATAGTGAGTAAAACTTTCATGTTCCACCATGTTTATGTGCGTCACTAGTAAACCATACGGCACCAACTGGGAAACTCTGTTATCAAAATTTGGCCCGAGTTGCGAACGGAAGTAGAATCATAAAAGCGTCATGAGGTGTCACAAAAACTTTCCGATGTTGTGAAAATGTTTTCCCCATAATTTCCAGCAATGTGAATGCACCATTAGTTACGATGTCTTAGGCTACATTTACATGAGGATGGTCTGAACAGAAGACGTAAAAGGTTGGAGGGTGGTTTCAGATTTTTGTGTTTTTAAGCAACAAAACGCCGTTACCGTCTAAACAAACAGCACTTCCAATAAAATATTTGGTTGTTTTTTCCCACAAGCGTCCTTGTGTAAACTGGGCCTTAAGTGTCATTGAAGCCGTCTGGCATTGAAGCCAGACGGCTTCAATGCGACCATCTCAAAACGCAGCCGATATGAAACCCAAACCTAGGTTGCAGCAACATGGATTAACTCTTAAACTGGATTAAATCAAAACGCAGCCGATGAGAAACTAAAAATGTTATTCTGAATAAAGTATAAATGATATCAAAATTTCTTTTTGATATTATTGAAGATATGTTTTTGACGTGTCGAGTCATTACAAGTCAAAAAGAGGCAAAGTCTGAGTCAAGTCTCAAGTCAATAGCAGTCAAGTCTAAGTCGAGTCGCAAGCCATGAGTAATTTTGTCAAGTCGAGTCTGAAGTCATCAAAATCATGACTCGAGCCCAAGTCATGTGACTCGAGTCCACACCTCTGGTAGTACATTTATCCAAACACTAGGAACAAGCACATCCGTCAGAGCAGCACGGGGATAGTTCACCACACACACACACACACACACACACACACACACACACACACACACACACACACACACACACACACACACACACACACACACACACACACACACACACACATACACACACACACACACACCAGCACAACATCTCCACAGAGCAGGAGCGGCACAGCGGTAGTACATAACAACAACAGCAGTACAACAATGAGCAGCACAACACAAACACACACACGCACACGCACACATACACACACACACACACACAGCGCTGGGTCCCGGCAAACCTCTCAGGAGGGACCTGACTGACTGCATGGTAATGAACTGGGTTCACCTCGTGGGAGGGGTGGGGGGGGACGTGGGACAGGACAAATAACCTGGGGATGTTTTCTCTGATGTTGTCGGGTGGCCTGACATTAATATACCTGTAGATATAAAGATTGGTAAAGATATGGAGGTTGAACCACTGAGAGGTTTGTCTGACCATGGGTTGGGGTTGGGAGGGGGGCGGGGGGAACTGGATTGAACAGCACACTTGCAAAGCACACAGTCACTCACTGGGTGTCGCTTTGGGACGTCATAGACTCCCTCCTTCTGCTGACTGGTCGGAACCTACACGGGGTCGGGGGGGGGGCCAATCAGAATCAGAGAACAGCCAACACATTCCGTTATCTCCAGAACTCCCACTCAAATGAGTGTCACAGCACATGATGTAGGCGTGTGCGTGTGTGTGTGTGTTTATGTGTGTATATGTGTCATCCAAGCTAATCAATGTGCTTTCCCTCTAATCTGATCGACATTCTTTCTCTGATACTGGGTCTCTCTCTCTCTCTCTCTCTCTCTCTCTCTCTCTCTCTCTCTCTCTCTCTCTCTCTCTCTCTCTCTCTCTCTCTCTCTCTCTCTCTCTCTCTCTCTCTCTCTCTCTCTCTCTCTCTCTCTCTCTCTCTCTTTTTCTGTCCCTCGCTCTGTCTGTGTAAGCATCTCTATCTGGGTATCTGCCTCTCTCTCTCTCTTTCCCCCTCACCGTCTCCGGGCCTTTCCATCCCTCTCTCCACTCGCTGTCTCTTCATCTCAAATAAAGAATGGATAACACCCAGCTGCTTATCACCCCGTGAGACATGTAATAAGTCACATTGTCACATTGTCTCACACACACACACACACACACACACACACACACACACACACACACACACACACACACACACACACACACACACACACACACACACACACACACACACACACACACACACACACACACACACACTATCTCTGTGTCATGCACCCATGGGGCCTCGACCCTGTGTGTAAGAAACGTTGATTTATGAAATCCTGGATCCTTTTGTTAGACGGTTGTAATTGACACAGTGCCCGATGTGTTTTTCCTCCAGGTTTCGACTAACTTGTAGTTTTACCATAAGTTTTAAATGTGTCTCTCTTTGGTAATTCCACCACTGTCCTGTAAATGCTACAGTGCCCCCCCCCCCCCCTCCATGTCTTTCCCATCGTGGATTAAGAACTATTTTATCTGAACCCATTAGCTCCTGAATAATGTTGATGTCTCTCTAGCACAGCCACTTGTTTACTCCCTTCCAATGTTTATATCCAGAACATTGCATCTTTATTCATATGTTCCTTCCTCTGTGGACGGCTGGTTGCGCATCGTCGTTCTAATGCCTGCAGTCTGTGTGTGAGTGTGTGTGTTTGTGTTTCTGTGTGTGTGTGTGAATGTGTGTGTGGTTGTGCATCTGTGTGTGTGTATGTAAGTGTGTGTCTGTGTTTGTGTTTCGGTTTGTGTGTGTGCGTGTTTTCATGTTTTTTGTGTGTGTGGTTAAGTGTGTGTTTACGCGTGTGTGTATTTTTGTGTCTATGTGTGTGCGCGTGCATGTGTATACGTGCATTTGGGTCTGTGTTTTGGCGGCGTAGCTAGTGGTGCGTGCGCCAGCACCCAGTCTATTTTCCATCCATTTTATTTAAAGATCAAACGGAAGGCGGTGATTAATCTTTCTTTCTCCCTCGTTCTTTCATCTCCGCGGGAAACCGCAAAATGGGGGAGGAAGAAATGAGGAGGGGTCTGTCCACACACCCACACATACACATCTATACACACAAGCGCAAACATACATTCAACGCCCCCCCCCCCCCCCCCCCCCCCCCCCCACCCACCAACTCATCCATTTTCTATCCCGCTGATGGAGGTCTAGCCAGGCCTTGGGGGGGTGCGGGGCACCCAGAGAAAGGCTTCCATCCCTGGGGTCCAATGCTCTACAGGCCTCGCCAGAGACGGGTCCTCCCATTATTACGCTATTTGATTTTACGATTCAAATTCTCTTGTTTCATGTGGGGAAGAAAATGTATTTTGAATACGGAGACAAAAAAGAGATGGCAACTAAAGAAAGCTTGTCATCGCTCACTTCTGGAGTCTAAATGGAGAGAGAAAGATTGTCTAGAGATAAAGGATGGAAGGCTTTCCTTGTTAAAATAACCCTTGTATTGGGTATTGCTATCTGATGTAATGCAGTATATGCGGCAGAAGATATGACTTAGCTGATGTCGTTTTAAAAATGTCTGTCTCTACTGTATGCAGTTTTTTTTTTTAGCACCAGACATTTCTCAAAAAGTCAGTAGGCCTTGCTGACAGAATGGACAAATTTAATTTGTCTTTATCTTTAATTGTATGTGGATTTGTCCCTTATACTAAATAGATAAAAACCTAAGCAACTAAAATAGAATACACATGGCCTCCAATCTATTTAATATATCTCATTAACTTACGCACTTTTCCACGAATCAGACACAAGCATAGCAGAGCAGCTTGTGGGTACCTGATAAATGCTTTCCTCTGATTGGTCACGGATGGGTTCATGTCCCGCCTCAAACACAATGTACTACAACGTCAGCAGCAGAAGGAGGAGCAGGGGAAGAGAAGAAACAGGAAAATAAATCTGAAGAAAAGGAATTTGAGACAAACTTTGGTAATAAATTGCAGAGATGATTAGGTGTCAATAGGCTTGGATTTAAAAAAAACAAAAAACGAATTGGATTGTAATTAAAAAGCACCCATACATACAACAAGGAGCAACAGAAAAAAAATACCAAAATACAAAAGAAACCCTCCTATGGCAACAGGGAACCACACGGGATCACGCAGACACACAGGCAGACGTGCACAGAGAAACACGGGAGGACATAGAATACAGTGGTTAAAAGCAGCGTTGTGATTGGTCAGGAAGTTACCTGGTACACAGGGTCCTCAAGGTCTTCCTCCAGAATTGTCTGCAGCCGGGCGGCAGCAGGAAAGAAAGAGAGGGAGAGACAGAGAGAGAGACAGAAAGACAGAGAGAGAGATAGAGAAAGAAAAAAGATAAATCGAAAGAGAGTGAGGCAGAGGAATCCAAAGCAGTGAGAAGGAGGAGAGAGGAGACAAGAGGAGAAGCCGAGGAGGCGGGGAGTTAAGCCAGTGAAGGAGAAAGAGTAGGCGAAGAGAACAGCAGGGCTTAGCAGCTCCTCTGTATTCAGATGAGCGTTCAGCAATCATAAGACACAGACAGAGAGGAGGAGGAAGCCCACATAACAGGCAGGCAAGATGACGGTGAGGAGATAGGACGCCTGGACATGGCAGATGGTCTCAAGGACTCTGCTGCATCAATATGCATTGACTTTATTTACACTTTAATTAGTTTGTTTGAAGGAGTCTACTGTGCAACTTAAATACAATGCCAAACAACCAATACAGAGTATACCGGCTTTATATACAGTATATATATACAGTATATATATATATACAGTATATATATACAGTGTGTATATATATATATATATATATATATATATATATATATATATATATATATATATATATATATATATATATAATGTAATGTATGTATTTGACATTTAAATGGTTTCAAATATTCCTCTCACCCACCATGGTCATATAGATACAAACCGTAAAAGAGGAGCATCACCCTAAAAGAAGCTAAACAGATTCATGCCTGCTTATTCTCAAAAAGCTATAGAACAATGAAATGATCAATTGCTAATACGATGGTTTCATATTAGAAATTGATCAATGGGGTTTGTACCTCATATAATAGTTTGTGTAATTGGTTTACCAGCATGTGTGTGTGTGTGTGTGTGTGTGTGTGTGTGTGTGTGTGTGTGTGTGTGTGTGTGTGTGTGTGTGTGTGTGTGTGTGTGTGTGTGTGTGTGTGTGTGTGTGTGTGTGTGTGTGTGTGTGTGTGTGTATGTGAGTGTGTGTGTATGTACCTGATAGACAGCTTGTTCACACTGCTTGTCTTTCTGAGCCTTCTTCTCCATCTCCTCACGCTGTTTGAGCTCATAGATGAGCTGGAACAGGTCCCGCAGATCCAGGATCACTGGCTCTGCCTGGACACACAACACAGAAACACCCTGGCCATTAATAATCCCTCACACAGATCTAGACTTCATGAAGCAGATCCCTGATACGGAAAAACATGAAGTTGCCACCCTCAATATACAGTAAATCATTTCAAAATGGGTGTATTTGAAAATAGATATTTAATAGAGCTGACTAATTTTTTTATGATTCACCAATAAACACAAAACACAGTTTTGTTTGTCACTTTGTTTGTGTATACTGCTCAGTGTTCTGTAACTGGAACCGTTGCATATATACGATTCGTGTGTTACAACTCAATGCTTATTTTCAGGGAATGAATGGTGCTGCATTTGTGGATAAGGGCTCTGAAAGATAGATAAATATGTTTAGAGATGGCCTAAAAGTGAAAGTGATGATTAATAAGTATTTGTAGCAACTATTTATGGCTGTGTGTCTGTTACAGCAGATTATTTGAAATACATTTGGGATATTGCTGATGTCCCCTTGAGAAAAAATGCAATGGTTGTGGTTCCCCCTTAATTTGTAATGAGATCAGCGCCTGTGCAAGCCACACAAAGACACACACGCTTGCACACTAGCACACATAAACTATTCACTTCATTTACAAATGAGCCATCAAGGGCGGGAAATTAAAGCTAAATAATCATCTTGGACATATTTGAGGACGTTTTTGCAACTAGTGAGTTGTATTTTTCCCAAAACACCCCCCCCCCCACACTCACACACAGAAAGCTAGTGCCTGCTCCTAAGTCACACAAACACACACACACACACACACACACACACACACACACACACACACACACACACACACACACACACACACACACACACACACACACACACACACACACACACACACACACACACACATAACCACAAGAGCAAACTCCTTCTCTTTCAGCTCCACCATCCTGTTGTAAGCCGTGTCATCTGTCAGTCAGACACGCTGCCTGGACAAGCGTACCGTCCAATCTCGCATAACCTTCCCCGTGAGGTCTCCCCCAACAAATGCTCCCCTCGTTTTGGGCAACTGTTGCAGGACAGGAGAACAGTGACAGGACAGAAGTCTCGCAGGGACAACAAGTCAATAATAAATTATTGACTTGGAGCGTTATGGGTGCAGCTGAAGTTCACCGCAGACAGGGGGACAGCTTCGCCGCAGCACAGTCACACTGTTTTGCTGTTGAATCATCCTGAGACTCCTGCGTGAGCACTCACTACATCAAGACACCCCCCCCCCACACACCTCTATCTTCACACTCATCGTCATCATGATGACTGTC
>OLKM01001262.1:20000-45000 GCA_900291075.1 Melanogrammus aeglefinus | reverse complement strand
TACCGACTGAAAGCTGCTGGAGGAAGTACATGCCAGTCACCTGAGCCTCACACACCGACTTGGTGTCCTCCCCTATCCTAATTTATCCCCATCACATCAATAATTACACTTAAAGCACAACGGTTTCAAGTGTAAGCCATCCTGTCCCTCCCTTATTCCACTTAGCCCACCCACAGATATATAGGGGGTGGGATGGTGGTGGTGGTGGTGGTGGTGGTGGTGGTGGTGTGGTGGTGGTGGTGTGGTGGTGGTGGTGGTGGTTGGGGGGGAGCAGAGAGTGGTGCAGCACAGACCTTCACGCTTTAAAAGGTCCCCCCCAAGCACAGAGGGGACAACAGGATGGGAGAAAGGGTCTGACACATGTCAGAGAGAGAGAGAGAGAGAGAGAGAGAGAGAGAGAGAGAGAGAGAGAGAGAGAGAAGAGAGAGAGAGAGAGCGAGGAGAGGAGAGAGAGAGAGAGAGAGAGTGAGAGCGTAGAGAGAGAGAGCAGAGAGAGAGAGAGAGAGAGCGAGAGAGAGGAGAGAGAGAGCAGAGAGAGAAGAGAGAGAGAGAGAGAGAGAGAGAGAGAGAGAGAGAGAGAGAGAGAGAAGCGAGGTAGATTGAGAGCAAGGGAGAGAACATACAAGCATGCCCTCTACGAGATGAATGTCTCTCTTCCCTCCTCCATTCCGAGATCTACATCCCTCCCCCTATGACCTTCCCACCTGGCTCTGAGAGAGGCCATCCTTCCATCTGTTCCATCGGTCATCCACCCACCCATCCACCCATCCATCCACCATCCATCTCGGTGAGTGATGTGCAGGAGAGGAATGAAACGGTCAAGATCTCTGAACCTTGGCACATACTCTCTTCCCCTCTCTCTGGCTCCCTCCTCGTTAGTAGTGGATGTGGGGCTAATAGTGCGGACACCAGATCTGTGTGAGTCATATTTATGCGTTGGGACAGAGGCCAAGGCCCCTCTGCAGAGAGCTTTACTGTGACATATGTGCATCCGTCCTTACTTAGCAATCACACCTGCTTCGTCAGTCGCTGTCTGGCCTTCGCTCTGTCTAACTCTCTCATTTGTAGCCACACTGATCCTTAGGTCATTGTTATCCATCCGTCTGTCTGCCTGCCTGTCTGTCTGTCTGTCTGTCTTCTGTCCGTCTGTCCGTCCGTCTGTCTGTCATGTGCTACGATACGATTCAGGGAAGATACATTTTAATATGGAACGATCCGGTGCGATTTGATGAGATATGATGTATGAATCAATCTGATATATACAGTTAATATTCGTTTAACGTTAACACATTCATTTTCTATTACAGTTTTTCTCAATCGCTTTGGTACATTTCTCAGATCAGAATTGAAATTCTCAAAACAACCTGTTCAATCTTCACGTCATTGTGGCACTTTTGCACATGAGATTTTCCTATGTTCACATTTCTAGCAATGACATGGTCTGGCAACAAATTACAGTACAAACAGTAAAAGCGTAAATGTGAATCTTGTCCAGTCTCTTGCAATCAATCTCCCACATACACTAAGGTGTAAGTTAAAATTTACAATAATTGTCTTCAAAACTTTAGCCATAGTTTACATCAGAACATCCCTCCAGGGTACACTGTTATATTGACAACATGACTAAGCAATTTGACTCTCTTATCCGTACACAATGACACAAGGACTTGTCATTGTGATGGTATGGAAGTAAATCTGTGCCATCGGATTTTGAAAATAAAAAGCCATTGAATTCTAAGCACTGAATATTTATGCATTGAAATGAAGTATCTGGATTTTTTGCCTCTGAATTTAAGTCAATAAATCATATTCAGCTTTATTTTTCAATGTTAGAAAATTCAAAATCAAATATTCAACGGTAAAAAATTCTACTTAAATATTTTCAACGTCCCCAAATTCAACATGCAACATTCAGCTGCAAAATTCAATGTCAGAAAATTCATTGTTAGCATCCGGGGACCGATGTATGGAAGTAAAACTGTGCCATCGGATTTTGACAATAAAAAGCCATTGAATTCTAAGCACTGAATATTTATGCATTGAAATTAAGTATCTGGATTTTTTGCCTCTGAATTTAACTCATTAAATCATATTCAGCTTTATTTTTCAATGTTAAAAAATTCAAAATCAAATATTCAACATTAAAAAATTCAACGTAAATATTTTCAACGTCCCCAAATTCAACATGCCAAATTCAGCTGCAAAATTCAATGTCAGAAAAAATCTGTGTCTACATCCGGGACCCAAGGAAGAGCAATCGATCCTAGATGCTAGATTGCGGTCAAGCAAGGAGAGTGGGATTAAGAGCGTAATTTGCTGGTTCTTTCTTTCTTGATACAAACGTTAATTCTAAACAGCATTTTACACAGTAGCCTATAATAGGAAATGCTCAAAGGTAAATCAACGTCATTAAACACTGACTGTAGCTTTTGATGGGGAGAGAAGCCACCGAAAAGTATGACCCTAGGGGGCGCTGTTGCCCATTTTCTGCAACATGCACAAGTTTGAAGCGTGCTTCCACTGGAACTACAGGCTGCTGCCGCTTCAGTTGCGCAATACTGTCGGCTTTGCGCTCTCGTTCCACAGTGGGCAGCGGGCTTCAGCATCCCATCACAGATCGCCCCAGCATCACACCAACCGTAGGCAAAGAGACCTCGGTGGATTGCCCCAAATTGGTGCCCTAATAAATTGGGCTCCTTGACCCACTACAATTACACTTGCGTTGCATATAAATCCAGACAAGTCACTGCAATCACACACACACACTTCACATACAGACATTAGTTCATCGTTTATTTCATACTGCAGTAAAAAAAAACAGTGTGCATTATAACAAAAACATAAATTAAACATAAGATCCCCCTCCACCTTGTTATTAAATGTGCTTATTAAATACATTTGATTTGATTTGATTAGCATTTTACAGACCGATAGGGCGTTAAGGGTTGGGTATGGGATTTGCGAAACACCAGCAGATTTTGAAAATACATAACTCAAATGGTCCTACCCCCTCTCCTTCAACGCTAACTCTGACGCCACCCATTCCAAGTACATGGACGCGCAATCATGCACAAGCGAACAGAGATACGCGAGAGCGAGCCATTAGCTAGTTAGCTAGCTCCAGTAGCTACCACAGGATAACAAAAAACAGAAGCTTGCTCTGGGTCATGCTCTGAGTTTGGCATGTTGAATTTGGGGACTTTGAAAATATTTACGTTGAATATTTGATTTTGAATTTTTTAACACTGAAAAATAAAGCTGAATATGATTTATTGAGTTAAATTCAGAGGCAAAAAAATCCATATACTTAAAAATAAAATCCGATGGCACAGATTTACCTCCATAGATGGCACTAACATTGACACAGATATTTACTTTTGAGAAACAAACTAAGGATTTTGAGCATGAGACTGTCTTTTGTATGAAATCCATGGTGTTTTGCTATATGTACTGTAATTGTTTTGAGAGATGCACTTACTGTTTTGCAAATTTCAATTCTGATCTGAGAAATGTACCAAAGCGACTGAGAAAAACTCTAATTAAAATAAGCCTTCTATAAAAGAGACATTGCCTATATATATATATGGTATAGGGACCACGGCATATTTATTTCTTCATGGCATGGGGAAAAAAATGGAAGACACATTTATACATTTAGAACCACCATTAGAATCCACCCATTCATCTAAATCTACATAGTTCTCTATATACTCCAGCTTTTCAACTCAGTTGTCCAAATGTCCTCCTCTTCATAAATCCTGTTCTCTTGCCATTTCAACCTATCACCATAATCATCTTCATAATCTTCTTCATACATTAATAAATATCATTGCAGGTGTGAGACATGGGCAACACAAATCACTACATGTAAACTTGAATCATTGAGCCATATTTCCGATGAGCCAGTCCATCCACTCATCCGCTCAATCGTTGAAGACATACATGCTCATCCCAAACACAGCTTGGGGGAGCCGGGGTCCACCAGGGTCAATCAAACCACTAAATAGATTGACACGGGGTTGTGACAAAAAGTCCAGACCCCACTTCCCTGTGTAGCGAGATCTTTGTTTCTCCACCCATCTGAAGGTGCTGCCTTTAGCAGGCTGCTTTATCAGCTGAAGGGACGATGAAAAGAAGAACAGAAGACAGACAGGGAGGGAGAGAGAGATACAAAGAGAGATAGGGAAAGAGAGCAAGGGTGCAAGAGAGAGAGAGAGAGAGAGAGAGAGAGAGAGAGAGAGAGAGAGAGAGAGAGAGAGAGAGAGAGAGAGAGAGAGAGAGAGAGAGAGAGAGAGAGAGAGAGAGAGAGAGAGAGAGAGAGAGAGAGAGAGAGAGAGAGAGAGAGGAAGCATGATGGATGGAAAGAGCGAGACAGAGAGAGAGAGATAGAGAGAGAAAGAGAAAGAGGGATGGAGGGACAGAGAGAGAGAATCAGAGAGAGGGAAGGAAAAAGAGAGACAGAGAGCATTTTGAGGAGAGGAGACATTAAATGAAAAGATGAAGAGGGAACAACAAAAGCAGACGGATGGGAAAGCTGGGGTGAAATCCGTAGGCCCAAGAGCCAGCTGTGCAGGACAGAAGAGGCGGGGGAAGAAGAGGCAGCGTAATCCCAGAGCATAATGTAAGACCAATGTTGAGCTGTCTCTGCTTTGGAGTGCAGGAGACAATAGGGACGTGGCCATGTCATCAGGGTTTCAATTAGACCTCGCCTAATTCCTGCCTCCCCTGGGCCATGTCCCGCATCCGGAGAGACTTCATCCACGGAAAGAAACCACAAACAACACGCTAGCGCATGCACACACACACACACACACACACACACACACACACACACACACACACACACACACACACACACACACACACACGCACACACACACACACACACACACACACACACACACACACACACACACACACACACACACACACACACACACACACACACACACACACACACACACAGAGGCAGCTACACGTACCCCTGATTTCTCATCGTAGATCTTGATGCCGCCAAAGGAGACAGTGAGGAACACCTTCAGCTTGTGGTCTCCTTTGGAGCGCCCGGCTGCGGCCATACCCTGCAGACAGGTGGAGTCATTAAACACACATTATACAAGAGGATTAGGACTGACCAACAGACCCACTTGCCTGCCTACCTACCTATCTACCTAGGAGTGGCTAAAATAATCGATTCTTCGATGCATCGAGATTCTCTCTACAACGATTCCGTCTCGATGCAGATAAATTAATAAACTGAATTAAAAAAAAAATCTTTATTTTTTATTTGTTCGGCTGCAGCAACATTCTGTCGCCAGAGAGGAATAATTTTAGTGATTTTAAAATTATTTGACTTATCTTCAGTGTGTATTGGCCAATCTGATTTGTCCTGACATGATTGCGATTCAGCCTACGCATAGCATGCACTCAAACTCACAGCCAGACACAAGAACTCTAATTCTAATTCAAGAGCATCTTTTTCTTTAATGACATAGAAAAGAAAGATTAGAAAGAAAATAACACTGAAACCTATTTTTTACATACTTCCATATTGTGTTATAATGCAAGCTATATTGCTTATTGCATTTTTCATACAAAAGTAATATTTGTGACAAAATCTTTCTCTCTAATAAAACATCAGATAAATTAATTCATCTGTTGATGTCTTTAATGATCATCACAAAAGTAGGAAGTGATTAGCAAACTCTGAGTAGCAAACTCAGATGTATATATATATTTTTGAAAATCACGCATGGAAATGTATATAAAAAAAATGTTTGCATCGAGATGCATCGATAATCACTTTAGAATCGAATCGTTGACCTCATAATCTGAATCGAATCGTGAGGTGCCAAGAGATTCCCATCCCTACTATTTACCTGAATGACCAACCTACCTAGATAATTACATACCTCCCTACCTATATATTCCCTGAAGGATGGACCAACTTACTACCTATCACATTTATCCATCCATCCAGTCATCCAGCCAGCCAGCCAGCCTGCCATCCATTAATTATCTATCTATCTATCTGGTTAGGTGAAGGACACATCTCCTCCTTTTGTCATTAGGGAATGACAAAAGGTGAAGACTAGAGAGGTAGATAGTGGAAAGGTACAGAGGAAGGCATGGTGGTGCTGGTGGTGGTGGTGTTTTGGGTGGTGGTGGTGGGAGTGGTGGGGGTGGTGGTTGTGGTGGGGGTGGATGGAAGGGGGAGGACGAGAGATTAGAGGAGAAGAGAAGTGATGAATATCCTGTCTGGGTAGAAGAGGAGCGGCCCGGTCTTTTGATCAATGGGCTGTCTTTTGTTTTTCGTCTCCGCTCCCTCCTCCACCCTATCAGAGCTTCCTCGCCACCTAGACCTGAGAACCTGCTCGCATTCCTTCCCCAGCGCCCGCGGTCAGAGCGTCGACAGGTAAACAACTGTCCTGCCGCCTCTCGTGGATATTTATTCACCCACATTGCTATTCCATATTAACAATATTTGTGTACAAGTGTTCTGATCTTATCATGCTCAGTTTATTACATTTATTACAGTGGATGTATATTAAATAGCAATAAATACAGAAACAGACCCAGTACTATTCCCTTTATGTTGCCTCTAAATTCTGTCTTTTTCTGTTCATTTTCAATATCCTATTATATTCCTCACCTCTTTTGCCCACAGCTCATTGTGTCTATTCAGACTTAGCATAGCCTGACTCAGTCAGTTCAGACTGTACAGCTCATGAATATGAATAAGTGAGTGTTATATATTGTTTGAGAGCTACTGATGCTTTAAGACATATATGGAGGCTTAAATGAGTATGTTATGCACTGATACATTGGTTTGTCTTACACATATACTGAATCTTGATCTGTATTATTATTATGAGGAAATGTATTGTATGTACATCTCAACCAAACGTGGTATAAACTCATGCAGCGAAAATCATAAGCTTATTTAAAGGTATGTGGATGGTGTTTAATTAACAAAATAAATACATTGACCTGATATTCACTCAATTAATATTTCTGAATATTTCTGTCAATATGAATAGTTTTATTTATGTGCTACTGCACTGCAAAACAAATGAATGAATGGTTAAATAAAATCCGGGAATCCTGGGAAATTCATATCTGAGTAGATACTCTGTTTGCATGCCATCACAAGTGTGACATTTTTATTGCTCTATTTTCAATCCTAATGTAGATTTCTCTGCAATAGAAAAAAATGAACAAATAACTCATATTTATGATTCTTCAGTCAGTTTGTGCTGCATGAGTCATGCTAGAAATGAATATCGCTAGACAGGGTTCGTAAAACACACTCGGAAAGAACAAAACTAAACTTTCCATCTCGTCTCTCTGTCTTGGTTGGAGAGTTAATTAAGCTATTTATTAGGGCTGGGCAAGTTAATGCGTTAATTACACGTTAACACAATCTTGTTTTAACGCGATTAATACAAATTGACGCATTAACGCGCGTCATTTTTATTTAATTATTTTACTTAGTTTTTACTCTGTGTTACCCACAGAATGTCAACATTAATTTCAGAAATCATTTTTGTTTTTAGTTCCACATACTTTAGATTAAATTACACTTGCAGTAAGTGACAGCCTGTTTACAATTCCCAAATCTGTGGTGCTACTTATTTGAATTTAACTACACTTGTAGTAACTGTTGGTTTACAATTGCACTAATTAACTGCCTGTTTACAATTCCCAAATCTTTGGTTTTCCGTAAGTTTCACATTCAACCCACACTGAGTGAGTCAAAAAAACTCCCTCAAGATCACTTGGCCTAGTTTTTGCTTATTAAGTACATTTGGTATGAATGATAATGTGTCATTCCATTTGATAATCTCATTGAACTTCAATTGGAGTGGATTTAAAATAGAATTTTAAAAGTGTGATTAATCGCGAGTTAGCTCACCATACTATGCGATTAATCGCGGTTAACTTTAAGTCGTTGCCCAGCCCTACTAATTATATACTGCTTGTTGCTTGCTTTTTAAACAAATAGGAGGTATCATGCAGGTCAGGAGACCTGCGTGATTTGTCCCTGGAATAGCCTCTAGCTTTAGTGGCAGAATCACAGAAAACAGAGGGAAGTATCAATTATTTATAATGTTCATGTTTGCCTAACACCTGTACTAGATGTACTGTTCATTTGTGGTGTTTTCTGTGCTTTAAAGGTTGTAACGCAATGTATTGCTGCATTTCTTGGCCAGGTCTCTCTTGAAAAATTCCTCAAACCTGCTCAAATAAAAGGTACAATAAATAGATATGAAAAATTGTTCCGGCACTCTGTCTCCCCCGCTACAAATTGAGACAGAAAGAGAGAGTGTGAGAGGGAAGGAGGTTGAGAGAGAGTTAGAGAGAGGTAGAGGGAGAGAGGGTGACCTCACCTTGAGCTTCATCATTGAGTCCTGACAGAGTTTGTCTCCACGGGCGGCGGTGACCTCGTCCAGGCCGATGAGCTTGGCCTTGTAGCGGACGCCATCACCATTAAAGCGCCTGATGAGCGCTTTCTCACTGCGATCCTGTCCTGAAGACACACACGCACACACACACACACACACACACACACACACACACACACACACACACACACACACACACACACACACACACACACACACCCAACAAACCAAAGGAGTCAGGATAAAGGAGTCAAGAGAGGAAGCCAGCGAGTGAGAGAGAGAGAGAGAGAGAGAAGAGAGAGAGGAGAGGAGAGAGAGAGAGAGAGAGGAGAGAGAGAGAGAGAGAGAGAGAGAGAGAGAGAGAGAGAGAGAGAGAGAGAGAGAGAGAGAGAGAGAGAGAGAGAGAGAGAGAGAGAGAGAGAGAGAGAGAGAGAGAAAGAGCACCCAAAGATCAACTCTCTGGGGTGACTTCCATGATGGCAGACATCTTTGCGGTCTGCATCCTGGACTCAAGGACCTCCGGGGAGACGATGATTCAGACCACTGATCTGAACCCAACTCTGTCTTCATACCCCACAAAGGGGTCAAATGAGTCACATGTTGTTATGTTATATTAAATCCTTTTTGTGGGCTGTTGTGGTGGTGGTTGTGTGGCGGTGGGGGTGTGTTGGAGGCGGTGGTGTGATGGCGGTGGTGGTTGTTGTTGGGCGGCGGTGATTGTGGTAGGGCGGTGGTGGTGGTGGTGGTGGTAGCTTGTTGGCGGTGATGGTGGTCCTGGCGGTGGTGTCTTGTTGGTTGTGTTGGTAGTGGTGGCGTTGGTGGCGTTTTGGTGGTGGTGGTGTTTGTGAAGGTGATCGTGGTTTGGCGTGGTGTTGTGGCGGTGGTGTGGCTGTGGTGGTAGTGTGGTGTGGCGGTGGTGGTGTGGGGGGGTAGGTTGCGGTGTGGTGTGGTGTGGTGGTTTGGTGTGGTGGCGGCGGCTGTGGTGGGCCGGTGGTGGTGGTGGTCATGGCGGTGGTGGCTTGTTGTTGGTGGTGTGTTGGTGGTATCAATGGCCGTGGTTGTTAGTGTCAGTTGTGTTAATCGATCGTTGGATCAGAAAGTCAGGTAAATAACACTTGGGGAGGCAAATTTTGATTGCATCACTTCTATCGCTCCGTTCCAATTGTTTGTGAGATTGCCGATATAATGTGCACACTGTTTGTGTGTGTGTGTGTGTGTGTGTGTGTGTGTGTGTGTGTGTGTGTGTGTGTGTGTGTGTGTGTGTGTGTGTGTGTGTGTGTGTGTGTGTGTGTGTGTGTGTGTGTGTGTGTGTGTGTGTGTGTGTGTTGGTGGTTCTGATTTTCCCTATTTCAGGAAGACTCACAAACCAAACACACACAAGGCACAAGTCCTTCGTTCCCTTCCCCGTCTCTCTATCTCTCTTTAACGCTACCTTAAGCTCTTGCCCTCAAACCTTCATTTGAAGCCTTCCTTCTGCGATCCCACAGTAAAAGGCCACGACTACAAGCGACAACACGGAGGACACATTTGAATACTGATGACAGCCTCCTCCATCAGCAGCAACGCACTGACGGCAGCGGGCGCGTTACACCAACAGATCTCTCTGATTCGGCGAGCAGAGTGTGTGTAAGCGCATACTAGCGACATCCTCCTCGACACGGGGTCAGAGCCAGAGCAAGCCGAAGGGTGGCTGGGCGGAGCGGCGGGAATAATGGTAACACAGCGTATTTGCGTGATATATAGGAGCATTAGTTAGCAGCGCGGCGACAGCCCCCATCCCGGAAGGTCACGCTTTGAATGATGAAGAAGTTGCGCTCCTCCTTTGGCTCATTTTCTCCTAAAACACACACACACACACACACGCATACACATATACATACTCATATGCACCTCAAAAAACCTGAGAGCCCTCACACACACACACACACACACACACACACACACACACACACACACACACACACACAAGACATCCACACAAACAAATCTGCGTGCGCGCATACACAGCCACACACACACACACACACACACACACACACACACACACACACACACACACACACACACACACACACACACACACACACACACACACACACACACACACACACACACATAACCCACAGTGTCCCTCAAGTAGTCCAGCACGGCAGTACTGAACCATGTGAGGCCCTGAGCGAGATCACAGTGTTAAATGCACTTTTCAACACCATTAGTCTACACACAAATATATCTGCCACCTCCCACTGCTCTGCGTCTCTTGGTGCACCAGACACAGACACATTTAATTAAATTCATCTCCATCCGGCTTGAATCAAATCTACACAGGGACACAGAGGTAAGACATCCTTTTATGAGTCATTCAACTACACAAAAACACAGAGCCGGGCTGGCGTAGATAGACAGATAGAGAATCATGTTATCTGTTTGACCCTTCGCTCTCCCGCTCTCTTTGTAATCCGTGCGGAGGCAACCGGCAGCACGTACCAGGATGCCAAAACCAGACTCCAGACTCTGGAATGAGCAGCGTCTCAGTGTAGAGGTTAATGCAGAGAGCTGTGCCCTGCAAGGAGCTGCTAGTATCCACGCTGGGAGGGCCACACACGCAGAGACGTAGCTTCACCATCTCTCTCTGCTGCCTGTCAGCTAGAGACCACACAATGCCCAGCTCGCTGCTTTTAAATGGTTGAATGATTATTTTATTTTTTTCTGGGTTTGAGGGCTGGAATGGGGATAGAGGGGGGGTTACTCCGGACACCACAGGGGACTCAAGAGGATGAAGAACAGCAGAGGCATCTGCCCTGATTTCTGGAGAGGGGGAAGGTCGGCTGTCTCGCCCCCCAGCACGGTGAGACGAGACTAAGTGATTAAACCACTGCCACCCGCGCCTTTGAAGAGGTTCAGATATCGCCTTAGTTAGACATCCAGTAAGTTGGCATCATAGCAAGCAGCACTTATGCACACATACAAACACACACACACACACACACACACACACACACACACACACACACACACACACACACACACACACACACACACACACACACACACACACACACACATGCATTGCACACTGTTGACCACCCTATTCCACACCAACAATTCCATCACCCACCACCACCCATGCAGGACCCTGTTCTTCCACAGAGATTGTGTCTTCACATAAAGAGCGTGGCCACTGCCTGTGCCGAGGGAACACATGGAAAACACAAACACACATACACACACACGAAACAATCTTCCCTTTGAAACACAAACGCACACACACACACACACACACATTCTACAACTTTAACACAGCAGCCACCATGTTTTGTCTGCTTGTTGCTCTTCTTGTTATGATGCGTGTGTGAACCTGAGTGGGAAGTATTTCTCTGTGTGAGCTTACTTCAGTAATTGTATGTGTATGCATGCGTTCATATATATTTAGGCTTGCGTATGTGTGTGCGCAAGCTAAATGTCTGTTTACAGCTGCTCTAGCCTCAGTGGAACAGCGCTTTTCATTTGAGTCTGACATTTAAGTCCCGCTACCTCCATCTGCATCCATCACCATTACTGCTCCTAAAGATAGCACTGCCGGGGAGAGGGGGTAGAGCGAGGTAGAGAAAAAGAGAGAGACAAAATGAGAGACAGAGCGAGAGACTGAGAGAGAGATACAGAGACAGAGACACAGAGAGAGAGAGAGAGAAAATTAGATGCATTCGCTGCAGGGATAGCTCTCCCACTGAGTGGTTGATATTATTACCTTGTGAGACCATGCTCCATCAAAGACCTTCCCTGTGCAAGTGTATGAGTGTATTTGTATAACAATGGGCTTTTTGTGTGTGGGGGGGAGGAATTTGTGTAAGGATGTGCTTTTTTGTGTTTGTGTGCGTGTGTGTGTTTTGGTAAGGATTTGCTTGTGTGTGTGTGTGTGTGTGTGTGTGTGTGTGTGTGTGTGTGTGTGTGTGTGTGTGTGTGTGTGTGTGTGTGTGTGTGTGTGTGTGTGTGTGTGTGTGTGTATTTGGGTAAGGATTTGCTTGTATGTGTGTGTGTGTGTGTGTCTGTGTGTGTGTGGGGGGGGTGTATGATTTGGGTAAGGATGTGCTTGTGTGTGTGTGTGTGTGTTAGAGTGTGCTTAAAGTGAAAATGTCATTTTGCTGTATTTAAATGTGTGATATTGCAGTAACCATGCTGTCACGGCATCCAAGTCGAGTGATGCCGCCGGGGCATTAACTGTGGTGTTTGATATACGCACTCCAAAACTTAGTTTTCTTCTATCCAAAAAGCATTTATTTTCAAACAAAGGGCTTCCAAAAATGAGAAAAAATAGTTTCAAAATAACAAATAAACTCTTAACTAAACCAAAGGCTTAAGGTGCTGGAAAATAAACATTTAAATTAGAGTGGTCAAAATTATATATTTCCACAGTGGCACAAAACACGCCCCCTGCCATCTAATCACGCAATTAACATTTAACATTACAAATAAACATTATCAACAATTAAAACCCACATATTTAACTTAAAGGGTAATTCCGGTGTCAATTGGATTTGGGATGTTTTGTATGATAACGAGTTGAAACGTTAGTTTTGGAGCACAGAAAACGCATATAGACGCTTTCTTCAGTTGGCTGAAATGCTAACACTATAAACGGAACAATGTAGGCAGTGGTGATGGTAAAAACTAATTTGCTATTTTAAACCATTTAAAAGGCTAAAAGTAGCCCGACACTTCTTTGGTAGTATAATAAGGGTCTTAACATTTAAAACGAGGCATTGAGAACTTTGTAAGTGTACAGATTGTTTATTAAAAAGGACATTTTCACATAGAGAGTGTGACATCCGTCAGCAGCACGCAAGCTCTGTATTCGCCAATCTACTTATCGAGTCTTAAAAACAAAATGGCGTCGACGGGTGACCTACTGATGGTATTGTGTGTATAAAATGTCATTTTTAATAAACAATCTGTACACTTACAAAGTTCTCAATGCCTCTTTTTATATGTTGAGACCCTTATTATACTACCAAAGAAGTGTCAGGCTAATTCTAGCCTTTTAAGTGGTTTAAAACAGCGATTTCGTTTTTACCATAACCACTACCCCGTTCGTTCCAAGTTTATAGCGTTTTGATAGAATCAGCTAAAAACAGCCAACTGAAGAAAACGTCTATATGTGGTTTTTGTGCGCCAAAATAAACGTTTCAACTCGTTATCATACAAAACATATCCTAAATCCATCTTACACCGGAATTACCCTTTAAGGTAGGATGACTGTAAGTAACACATGCTGAGCTTCAAACAAAAATGGCAGAATCTTTGATTTCATCTAAAGCACACACACACACACACACACACACACACACACACACACACACACACACACACACACACACACACACACACACACACACACACACACACACACACACACACACACACACACACAGGCTGATTCAATGTCTACCGTTGCTTAATAATGTACAATGAATTTCAAGAATCCTTTTTAAAAGCAACCTTTAGTATTTCCATCTTTCTGCTGCTCTCTAATGTTATCTTTATGCCTACCCATGCTTATTTATCCATTTCACTTCTATAATTGATGTCCATCTCCAACTGATCTATACATCCTATTGTTAGTATAGCATCGCAGGACCACCAGGAGTCGCTCATTAGACTAAATATGGGTCTGCTACTTTAATGTAACAGGACAAAGGTATTAGCTTTATCTTACATATTGTTCTTATCTTACCCCTGCCCTGGTACATAAAAGGATTATGTTTATAATTACTGTTTGAGTGACACCTGTGTTGTCCTATGATGATACCTCTTTGAGGATCTGTTGAGTTGTATCAATGCAGGAGGTAAAAAGGGCCGTAGTGGACCTTGCCCACACAGAATGACTGTGCTGACTAGACAAATGTACACTATGGACTACAATGAACGTTATTGACAAGTCAGTGTTACTAGTCATGTTTCGAAAGGAACAGGAAGTCGCTTGTGTTACTCGTTGTTGTTGAGTCTGTGGATTCTGATTGGCTTGCATGGCTTTATCCTTCTCCCTACACTGCTGCCCATAGGTTTGGCATAGTTATAATGACGGCCGACGGCGTATTTATGCGGGTTGATGTAAATTACAACTTTTTTGAAAACGATGTTGTGTGCACAATGTTATTTTTGAAAACGGAGGGGCGTAAATATTTGTTTCTCTAAATACCCTACTATGTATAAACGTGGCCTAAAAGAACTCTGGGTTTGTAGGGGAGGCATGCACACAGTCTGGATCAAATACGGACTGACATAGAATATTATTAGGAGGATCTTTTTCATTCCATAGATCTTGCAGACCCCATCTTTGCATTTTGGTCTTGGATTTGTATCCATTGTCAGATCGAACGCACTGAAGTTTAAGATGCATAAAACGGACTGCAAATCCCGGGTTGTATCACAAAGGCGATTTCATTGGACAGAGTCCAAGTAGCATCACAGTAGTGTATTTGCATAACGTGATCTGATTGGCATACGGATCCGTAGCTGCCTGAAAAGTTGAACATTTCTCAACTTTTTGAGGCAGGCAACTGCCTTTCTGTCTCTCTATCTGTCCGTCTGTAGGCTGTATGATGCGACCGACCCCCGTCCTGCTGCAATGAGAGGAGTGCGGGGTCGTGGCTTCTTTAATTCTGCACGTGCAGGAATACACACACACACACACACATGCATGCACACACAGGTGAATGTACGCACAAACAGATGCATGCACGCACGCTTAAACATGCACAGGTCTTTGAATATCGTTAATTATACACAGGGAACACAGTGTTCTGAAGGGGAATAATAAACCGGTGATTTATTCATCTCCTGTCTCTGCTTTTTCCATCTCATCTTATACAGTGTTATTCAATGTTCTTCCCTTTTAATTTGGGCCCAGCTATTACAATGGCTGGCTAACGCAATGCAATTCTCAAGCCTCCTGACTTATGCCTAACCCTCGCTTTCTCATGACTCCCTTTGTGGTCTACCCGGGACTCTTGGTGGTAAAGCTAATTTTGTCAGTCTGTTTTTAATTACAAGGTAGTTGGTCTCACTAACAAGGGGGAACAAGACCCATGTGTGCAGTGTCCGTGTGTGTCATGTGTGTTTGTGTGTGTGTCCTTTCCTGTGTGAGTGTGGTGGATGCGTGTGTGTGTGTGTGTGTGTGTGTGTGTGTGTGTGTGTGTGTGTGTGTGTGTGTGTGTGTGTGTGTGTGTGTGACACGATTTATTAGATACCACCGCCAATAAACCGTTGGAACACACACAAGACCGGTAACTACAACAAACCTTGCGAAGCCGAATCCCAACAAGCGCTCCCCCCCGCTAAGGCCCGCCCCCAAATCCCAAACCCTGTGTTGCTACAATATTATATTATTCAGATATCTATATATTGTATCATCTTATATTATTTAGATCTAGAGCTCCAGGGGCCCTAATTTAATGGTCTGAAGCACAAGTTCTATGGCGATGTCGCTATTTTACCGGCACAAAAAATTACTCTTGCGCCCGGCGCAAATCTCAAATGGGTTGGTCTGAGGTAGCCTAAAAACCACACTAGTAGGTGTGGTTTGGGTGTAAAGTGCAATAAACCAATGAGAGTGCCAGCTCCCATTCCCTTTAAGAGCCATGAGCGCATTTGAAACTGACGAGTTGATATTTTGACAGCTCGTCTGCAGTCTCAGATGCGATGCACATGAATTTCAAACTTCAAAACGCTCTGCGCCAGTTGCAAACTAGCAACGACACATGCGCCATTGATTAACTCAATTGTGCCGGATGCAAGATAGGGCCCCAGGACTCCCGGAGTGTTCTAGATTAGAATATTTTATAGAACGGATGATATTATGAATCGACTGCGTTGGTTTATCGGACGTCTCTGGTACTTCCGCAACACGTAGAGACCGGCCATGGTTGAGAATGAATTGGCGGTCACAAGAGGCAGCCTCTCTTAAACTCTGGGGACTATGCAAACAGGTGACCAAATCATTTTTTGATGTGATCGCAGCATAACAGAACTGCTGGAAATTCCAGAGTGAAATGACAAAATCTACCGTCTCTTCTGTCAGCCAATCAGGAACCGAGGAATCAAACTCACCTCTGTTTCAGTCAAACTCTCTCACACACACTACTATACTCTCACACACACACAATACTAATCTTTCTCACACACACTCCTATATTATTTTGCATAAATAACTAACCTCTCTCACACACACATTACTATTCGCTCTCCCACACATTACAATATTTTCTCACATACTCTCTCATATACCCAACTATATGCTCTCTTACACACTAATAAACTCCCTCACATACACTAATATATTCACATACACGACTATACACTCTCATACATACATGTGAACAGAGTATAATAGTGTGTGTGTATGGGTATAGTGGTGTATATGCGAGATTATAATAGTGTGTGTAAAACCAAGTATGAAATGTGTCCCAGGCAGCCCCTCATAGATACACACACAGATACATGAACTATTATACACTCCACCCATCTCCTCCTTATAAATCTCTGTTGGGTCTTGCAGACGGAAGGGCCACAGAGGAGGAGAGAACAGCCCAACAGCATGAAATGGAAGCAGATGACCTTCCAACTGTCAGACTCCCTCCCTCCCTCCCTCCCTCCCTCCCTCCCTCCCTTCCCTCCCTCCCTCCCTCCCTTCCTCCCTCCCTCCCTCCTCCTCCCTCCCTTTCGCCTTCTTTCTCCCTCGTTATCTCCTCAATTACTGCATGCTCATGATTTATTATTCATCTTAAAGTCAATTTCTCTAATTAGAAGAGGTCTAAGAAGTTTCAACAGGAAGAGACTCAGGCAGTGGGAGAATGTGCTGACTTGGAATAACACAGATGAGGAATAGCCAACGACTCATCAAGCACTCCATGGTTCTGCCCTAGACCACATCAGACGCCGCTGATGGTATCTAGTGAGCAATCTGCACCACCCTCTGCGCTTCAGATCCTTAAACACATCTGTGTCTCTACTAGTTGCTTGTAGGCTGCCTGTAGCCCAATAGGTAGAGAAGGTTGCCTGGTTGCTGGACAAAGTTGCTGGTTCAATCCCCGGCTCCTACTAGCTAAGTGTTGGCGTATCTCTGAGCAAGATATCCAACCCCTAGCTGCTCCCGACAAGCTGGATGTTGCCTTGCATTAGGGGTGTACGATATAAACTGTATAGAAAGTACACCAGTGTGAATTTGCGCTACGGTAGCCCTATGGATTTTGACGTTACCTTGAGACCGGTGTGACCGGTAGACAGTGTTGTTTGTATTAGGGGTGTAACAATGCATGTATTTGTATTGAACCCAATCGGTACGGATGTCACGGTTTGGTGCATGGACTTACACAGAGAATCCAGAGTATACGCAAGTTTTACAGGGACAACTAAACTCGTCGTATGCGGACTCCTCTGGCAGCGGAGTAGCGGGAGGAGTCCAGCCGGGGGAGTCCGCATACGACCGAGAGGTCGGAACAATGGAGCGTCGGAGAAATGACATGGACCAGATGTGAACTGACAGCTGTCCCGCATACGGCAACAATCCTTTTCTCCTCCATGTAGCGTTACAATCTGGACTTCAGAGAGTCAAAGCCAAAGTTCCTTTCCACCAATTCCTTCTCCAGCATGGCCGAGATAACCCCCACTACGAGTCTTTGTTGTGGAACTACCAGAGTCGGAGAACCCAACGCAGTCTTTAAGATTCATCATTTCTAAGAATATCCCCGTCAGTTCGGCTGTGGTGCAATGAAGGAATAAAGATCGTAAACACGTCGGAAGAAAAAATCTTTTATTTTGACAGATGTGCCCAAAGTTACTACTTTACAACCTCGTTGATGACCAGCGTTTAGGAAAAAACATGTACTTTTAATTCAGCCTTGAGTTAAATCAAAGCATAGTGTGTACTGAATGCATGTTGATGAAGATACACTTCTTAAAGGGGGTAATGGCATGACACCGGTGTCGCCCAAAAGTGATGGTCTGCCAGAATCTGATTATGGCCGCGGGAGCGCCCACAGCAGCCCGTTGAGCGCTAGCGCTATAAAACGTCTGATTTCCTTTAGATTAACCGGTCATAATATGCATATACACACTCAATTGTACGTCCGCAATTATAGCAAAGGTATGTGTCTTTTAAAGTTTAACGTTTGTTACGTAATTATCACAGCTGTGGCCAAAAGAAGTGTAGTTTGTAGCGAAATCAAGGCAATTACGTGATAGACATGTCTCTACAGTATGTGCTTGGTATGTCTGATGCCTTTGCTTAGCCCTGTCTTTGGAAATTATACTATAATGAATGTGATTTATGGGTGTGTTTTCAATAAAGAAATGATCACTTTTGCAATGATCCTCGTGACTGCGTTGTTTTTTATCTGACCTGGGCCCTACGTAGTATTTGCTTCCCATGTTTGGATGTGTTTTGTATATCTAACAGGGGCGGATGGTGTATAGGGGAGATTTGGGCGACGCACCACCAACTGGGAGAAGAGGATTTTTTTTTCTAAAAAATTCTATCACGGCAAAAGTAGTTTTCAGTGTTCTAGACATATTATCTGTCATTGTCCAATCAGAATCGTCAGATTCAAATCGCGTTTCAAATGGTCCCGCCTCTATGGGCGAATTCATCGACGTGGAAATCGCCCAAGCCTTCTCCGTTGACTCTCATGTTAAAACTTTTTTTTTCGGAAATTGAGCCTTCAATGCATTTTCAATGGAGATTTGGGACTCGCCCTAACGTGCTTGCGTCATACGAAACTGAGCAAAGAGCGCGAAGGGATATCTTTGATCAAGTCACTTGCTGATTTCAACATGGCTGCAAATGTGCGCAATTCCGCTTCGTCTCTCAAAGAAGTTCCTTTTAGTCGACGATCCAATTCAGAAAAATTGACATTAAAACAATCAGGACCTCCTAGACCAAAATTAATGATTAAACACATTTCTACAAAGGGGGGAAAGTCCTACACCCGAGGATTTTCAACGAATTGGTACGAGAAAAAAAGCTGGCTAGCAGGTTGTGAAGAAGCTAACGCAGTCTTCTGCTACCACTGCCTACTCTTCCACCCTGACACCCTGACGAAAGACAGCACTGTTTGGATATCGACTGGTGTGACAGATATGCACCATCTTTCTGAGAAAATCGAGTGTTCAAGTTGGCTTTGCGAGGCAAGGATGAGATAGAGGGCTCCACAAACGCAGGTATTTTTCTTGGATTGGTGGACTTCGTGGCACAGTTGGATGAAGTTTTCGATGAACACCTGAAAAATGCCACAGGGTTTAAGGGCACATCCAAGACGGTGCAGAACAAGCTTTTGGAATGTATGCTAGCGGTCGCACGGGAAAGGATTGTGGAGGAGGTCAAGTCAGCTCGCTATCTGGCCATCCAAGCAGATGAAACTACGGACGTCTCCACGCAAACACAGCTGGTGCTTGTGCTTAGATACGTTGATGACAACCATGCAGTGCAGGAACATTTTTTTGAGTTTATTCCCATCTCAGATTCAACGTCAGTTTCAATTGCCAGTGTGCTTTTGGAGAGACTGAACCAGCTTTTGGCCGACGATAACGAAAAAATGAAACTTGTTGCACAAGCTTACGATGGTGCGATTGTGATGAGGGGAGAGAAGGCTGGTGTGCAGCAAAAGGTGCGTGAACAATTTAAGAATGCCCATTATGTGTATTGCTATGCACATCAGCTTAATTTGATCATGCAGCAAGCTACCTCCCGCATCAAGGAAGTCAACGTTTTCTTTTCCGATCTGAGCGGTATTGCGTCATTCTTTTCCCGGTCACCGAAACAGTACACGCCCATTTCCTGGTGCGCGTTTGAGCCCGTTCCAGCACCGCGTAAGGAAAGACGAGAGGAGAGGAGCGTTTTGTGACAGAATAAAAATGAGTGGAACAACAGAGGGTGAAGTAGTCGATAAAAAAGGTTACAAGACGTCCATTGTATGGAAGTGGTTTGGCTATCTCAAAACTGATGAAGCACAGGATAAGACTGTCCGTAAATTATGCCGTCGGTCGGTGCCAGCACGATTGGGAAACACAACTAATTTATTTCAACATCTGAAAACATACCATCCCAGCGGACTACGCAGAAAGTATGAAAATGGTGCGCAAACAACAAGTGTTGCCCGCCGTTCCTATACCGCAGCTGTCAGCAGCGCGAGCGGGGCTGTTCCAAAACAGCAACAACAATGTAAAAATATGCAACGACCTCCTGTATGTTTTTGTCCGTTCTGTCTTATATGTGAACACTTATTGTCATGTCCCTCACCTAATGTTATGTCTTTCACCTGTCAAAAAAAAATTATATATATATATTTTATATTATATATCGTGATTAATATCGATATCGATCAATTACGAAAAAATATTCGTGATAATGTTTTTTGCCATATCGCCCAGCCCTACCGTGATATACATTTTAGTCCATACCGTACAGCCCTACCTTGCATGATTGAAACCGCCGGCAGTATGAGAATGCGAGGCACTTTCAGTGACCGCAACTTATAAGAGCACCATGATATTGCAGTTTACCATTTCTGTAGGTTTACAGAGTTCTTTAACGGTAATATATAACCTGAAGGTGTCTGAAAGGTTGGTCATTTAAAAAGTTATTTTTTTCAAACCCTTTTGTGGAGTCATCCAGGATATTGCGTGTGAGACTCATTCCTCATTTTTACTTCCAAATAAAATTAGTTTCAGCTGATGTCACTCACTGGCCACACAAATGTGTTTGTGTGTGTTTTTTCTTGGTTTCAGTGTTTAGGTTGCAATACAAAAGTATTTGTCAAATTCTAATTAGGTTGTGGTTCAATATAAATGGATTAAGTATGGATTGTGTAGTCTTCATTTCAGTTACTTAACTTATTAAGAAATACAGTCAAAGGAATCTGATCACATCTCGAAAATAACAATATTCTATTTGCGATACATCTTTTTAGCAGTATTGCTAAATACAGTTCACCTGCAGTTAAAAGTAATTCAAATCAAAAGTTAAAGGACAACAAATTGTTTTCTTCCAGGACGTCATCTTGAGAACAAGACAACATAACTTATTTTTAACAAATAAATCAGCACAGACAACATGTATCTTACAACAAATGTAGCTACCATTTAGTATCATACCCTGACCTCTGCTTCTTATGGAAACATAATGATGGGCTAGAACACTGCCAACAGGAAACATAAACATCGACACAAAGTATGTGTACGAGAGAGGGGTTTTATTTGAGTCAGTATGTGTACGTGTACAGGAGGTTGTATTTGAGTCAGTATGTGTACGTGTATGAGAGAGGTTATGTTTGAGTCAGTGCGTGAACGGGAGAGGTTGTATTTGAGTCAGTACGTGTACGGGAGAGGTTATATTTGAGTCAGTACGTGTACGGAAGAGGTTGTATTTGAGTCAGTACGGGTACGGGAGAGGTTGTATTTGAGTCAGTACGTGTACGTGTATGAGAGAGGTTGTATTTGAGTCAGTACGTGTACGGGAGAGGTTTTATTTGAGTCAGTACGTGTACGTGTACAGGAGAGGTTGTATTTGAGTCAGTACGTGTACAGGAGAGGTTGTATTTGTGTCAGTACGGAAGCGGTTGAATTTGAGTCAGTACGTGTACGGGAGAGGCTGTATTTTAGTCAGTACGGGTACGGGAGAGGTTGTATTTGAGTCAGTGCGTGTACGTGTATGAGAGAGGTTGTATTTGAGTCAGTACGTGTACAGGAGGGGTTGTAATTGTGTCAGTACGGAAGCGGTTGAATTTGAATCAGTACGCGTACGTGGGAGAGGATGTATTTGAGTCAGTACGTGTATGAGAGAGAGGTTGTATTTGCGACAGCAAGTGCACAAGAGAGAGGTTGTATTTGAGACGGTACGTGTACAAGAGAGAGTTTGCATTTGAGACAGTACTTGTACAAGAGAGAGGTTTTCTTTTGAGATGGTACGTGTACTAGAGAGAGATTGTTTTTGAGACAGTACATGTACGAGGGCGAGGTTGTATTTGAGTGTGTGCAAATGTGCGTGACATTGTAAATTTTTTTAAATTACGAGCAAGGCGAAAACTGTTGCTATAGAGACTGTAGGTAGTGATGTGGGCAAAGACACATCGATATGGAGGACAGCGAGAAAGAGAAAATGAAAGAAAAACTGAACATGCTGTGAAGAGAAGGACCACCCAACCTTTTGCAGTTACACAAATACTCCGAGACTCTGAGAAGCACACATACAGACAGTAGAGCCGATATTTTTTTCATTATATCAGTAATGCCTTTTTAAAGCAGTGTCCTTTTGTCGTTTTTAAAAAGCTCTGAGGTAACTAAAGATTATATCTGGTGATAGCTCAGAGGCACATGATACTAATGCATTCCTGCCTCATTGTTTAAATGTATTTTTATACAATTTTAAAAGGCAGTGTCCAACTGCTAATATGTACTTAGCTATTTAACTGTATTTAATGGACTTCACAGAAACATTTTTGCAGTCGACAATAATGGAAAGAATTATCTAATTCTTAGTCACAAACTAAGGCTTACAACAAACATAAAATTCAAAAAACCCTGTTGTAGAGAAACATGACTCCCACATGAGTCAACTTAAGAAGTGGCACCATATTCAACACACCAACCCTGTCAGCGAACGGTGGACATTAAAATGGAGAAACACCGGAAACTAAGAGGGAGCATGTGACATGTAGACCTGAGCCCTTGGCCCCGCAATACCTGTCCTCTGGACTTCTGCAAAGGCAATGAGTCACTGCAATGGGCTGGAACCTGGACACAGATTCTGGACCCCAAACATAGAGGGCATAGGTTTAAAATATGAAAGGCAAGCACGTTTTATTCTTTCCAGACACACACACACGCACACACACACACACACAAACACAAGAACAAACTCTATCTCTCACTCTCTCTCACACACAGTCTCACACACCATGCACACTAAACCATTGTTTGCGCTCTAAGGCTCCCAGGGGAAAGATATTGGCGTAAATGGCAGCAGTGATTGTGGCAGATAGACTGGATTGGAACATAATATCCACACCAAGAAGATAATGTGTTGGCTAATCGCACACTAGAGACACACATATATACAAATTGAAAATGCACACACTCAACACACACACAAAGACATGCCGCAGTATGTATGCATATGAACACACACGTAGAAAGTGTGCACACACCAAACACTAACAGCTGTCGAGCTATAACCCTTAACTACTCTGTTCACGCCACTAGCTGGCAGCTACAGTATACCAAGAGAGAGAGAGAGAGACAGCGGGAGTGAGAGAGAGAGAGACAGCAAGAGTGAGAGAGAGAGAGAGAGAGAGAGAGAGAGAGAGAGAGAGAGAGAGAGAGAGAGAGAGAGAGAGAGAGAGAGAGAGAGAGAGAGAGAGAGAGAGAGAGAGAGAGAGAGACGTGATTAAAGTTGGCCATGTTGCCACACAAGCGACCTTCCCCCAGCCGTTGAGGTCATTATAACTTAATGGTCACATTGACGACCTTTCATGAATGACAGAGTTACCAGTGAGTCAACTTTGTCAAAAACATAAAAGGTCCCATAAAGCCCCCCCCCCCTTTTTTTTTCAGTGGTAATGGTGGTTAATGTCTAACCCCATGTCAAAGCCAATCTTGAAAAAAATAACGGAGGGGACATGTCCCCTCCAATATTGGAGACATTTGTCCTACCTAAAAATTATACCGGGGGGTGCAACACAGCGTCTTGTCACCGCTTCTTATTCTAAAAAACGGGATGATTGATCCAGCAATTAAAGGATTGATTTGATTTGATATTTATAAGTTCATTGCTGCCATTCAAAATGTGTTTTCTTTTACATTTAAAAATGTATCCTTTTAGTATAATAAAATATATTTGTGAATTTTTTCAGTGTAGTTAATTTATGACATATTTCTGTTCAAACCATTAACGTATCTGTCAGGTTACCGATATGTTTCCCCCCCAATGTTAAAGTCATTCCTACGCCCCTGCATAGAGGCATGTTTAAAGATCCACACATTGCAATATGAGATCTCCTTATTTTTCTCTACTTCCTGGGTTGGCTACACTTGTACTCTAGCCAAGGCCTATTTGGATGCCACATAATGTGCAACACGCCTGCCAGACAGAGGATATCCATGGTCAGGACACCAGTGTGGTGCAGGGAGAAGTGGGTCCACCCGTACCAACGAACACACCCTCAGGAAATAAACCTCTGTTTCGGTTTTATGTGCCGGAGAATTTATTTTACAGAGGTGAATATAGAGATATGTAATAAAAACAACTGAGTGGTAGTTTTTCTTTCCAATAAAAAAAATAATAATGAAAAAAAGAAGAAGCAGGCCCTGGCAGAGTGTCAACCGCTTGTTTTATTGGTATTGGAGCTTCCTAGGATGTTTCCTTTGATCGAGTCAACAGTTGCACTAATTAAACACTATCCAATTGTGGATGCTGGAGTGTGTTTCCACTCTAGTGTATGTACATGCTAAATAACACAGACAGGATGTTACATATTACAAGGGAGCCTGAGTTAACACCACCGGCGCATAGCTGTGATGCTAGTTGTTCTACGGCATCTCTAGGG